>JADFUC010000462.1:0-90930 GCA_019722365.1 Lithospermum erythrorhizon | reverse complement strand
TTAAAGCCTGCGGATTTGAGGAACTTCCACCTCGGGTATAAGACGACTCGCTCAAGATTTTGGGTTTCGGGGTCCTTGCCCTTTTTCGTTGTTCGGGTAGGTTAAGCCATTTGTGAGAAATTTGAATAGAATGGAGTTTAGGTTAAAAGAAAGGCAAATGAAAGCAATTTTAATTGTAGAATTTGTGAATTTTTGATGAATTTGTGAAGGAAATGGTTGAATGCCATGGATTCGTGAATTAGGTTGGAAATTTTTGGAATCGCGTCGAATGGTGGTAAACGGTCGAATGGTATATATAGATCGAGTTCATCGAGACCCATTCAGACCTGGGGGTCCTACGGTGTCTCGATGGGCAGCTTTATCGTGGTTATAACCGCTACCCAGACCCATTCGGTAGGGGGGTCTCGATGGGTCCGGACGTATCTGGTTATTCTCGAGACCTCAATGGTAGCACGTGGTCCGGCCAGGGTCTCGGCGGCCGCATCGAAGTCCTCTATCCACTGATCGACCTCATCGACCCTGGGTCAATACTGGGTCTCGATCCCACACACACAAAAGACCATTCATACATCCAAAAGCTCCACACAAATCACCCGACAAGTAAATCTCCACAAATAGACTCTCAAAAACAACCCGAAGCACATCCAATCAAAGCAAACAACCAACATCCCAAATCACCAATATCTTCAACAATGACACGCAATCATAATCCCTAATATCCACTTAGCAACCTCAACCAATCCAATCCACAACCATTTTTGGACAATTTCATCATTTGGCTCATCATCCCAATATAACAATATAGACATAATTAAGTAATGAAGACGCAACAAAGATACAAGCATTAAGCATTTGCACGATAATATAAAATTACTTACTAGAAAGATCAAGCATCCCCAGCTCACGCCTAATGCGGTTAAATTGATCCTCTGGTAGTGGTTTGGTGAAGATGTCCGCAAGTTGATCATTTGTCCCCACGAACTTGAGATCAATGTTTCGGCATACGGGTCCCGACGGTTGGATTTAATTTAATTTCAATCGTAAGCTTGGTCCTTGAGTGTTTAATCGATTCTGGCAATATTTATGGCACTTGTTGTCACATAACACCGAACTTGTTCATTTGATCCCGAAATCCTCCAAGGTTTGTTTCATCCAAAGCACTCGAGCAACACAATTCCTGACCGCCATATTCGCCTCCCGCCGCTGACAATGCAACGCTATTTTGCTTCAAGGACCACGAGGCGAGGCTATGTCCTAAAGAAGTGACATGTCCCACTTGCATTTTCCTATCAAGCGCAGATCCCGAAAATCGCGATCCGAGTATCCCACAAGTTCAAAAGCTCTGCTTCATCTGATCAAAGCCCATAGTCAATTGTCCCTTTCTGTGCATCGGCGATCCTTTAACCGCTTTAAGACGGTAATTTTGGGACATGCTTGAAAACGGCACAAACACACGGCAAACATAATATCGGGTCTAGAAGCGGTAAGATAAAGAAGGCTACCAATCATACCGATATTTTGTCTCTATCGACACTAGTACCTCGCTTCGCCCGTTTAGCTTTATTGATGCTGCATACCGGAGTTCAATACTTTGCATCTTCCATCCCCGACTTTATGAGTTCTTCGAGAACTTGCTTTGGCTTATGAATAAAGCCGCCCACCATTTGCTTTATTTGAGTCCGAGGAAGAAATTCAATTTCTCCCATCATGCTCATCTCGAACTCACTATTATTATTTTAGCAAATTCTTCACACAACAAATCATTAGTAGAACCGAAAATAATATCATCGACATAAATTGAACTACTGCAGATGTTTGTTCTGGTTTTAAGGAAAGGAATCAAGCTTTCCTTCTTGAACCCATTCGCAACTAAACGTGTGCTTAACCTCTCATACCAAGTCGTTATTGCTTTAAACCTGTGTCAGCTTTTTATCTAGTTTGAAACGTGATTTAGGATGGGGCGATCATCAAAACCGGAGGTTGTTTTACAAAACTTCCTCACCAAGAAACCATTTAGAAACGCCGCTTTTGACATCCATTTCTCTAAGCGCATTGAAACTATGTGACTAGCGAAGGCTAGAATAATACGAATGGATTCCAACCTAGCCACCGGAGCAAAAGTTTCATCAAAATCGACTCCTTCGACTTGATTATAACCTTGAACAACAAGACGACTTTTATTTACTAAACAACACCTGCTGCCAAGTTTATTTCTAAAAACCCATTTAGTCCCAATAATGGTTTTATCAAAAGGTTTTTCAACTAAATGCCAAACTTTGCATCTTTCAAATTGTTCAAGTTCTTTGCATGTATAAAATCCAATCCGATCTTCTAGAGCTTCATGAATATTAAGAGGCACTACTTGAGATACAAAAAAGAATCTACTGAGACAAACATTATTTGCAGGTGACGAAGAGTTACTCCCTTGAGATATCACCAAGAACGAGATCCGGGACGATTCCTGATACTCGCTCTAGGAAGATCTTCGTGTGTCCGCCTAATGGAGATAATCATCCACATTCAAGGGTCACGATGATTATTAGTTTGCTCTTACACTGATGCTTCCTCGCTTGATGCTTGGTTTTCAGGCTCATCAATTCTTTGAGAATTCCCATCCACATAATACCTACCTAATCATCCTCATCTAATACAACTTTCAACAAACGGATTAGATTCATCAAAAGCACACATTAATAGATTCCTGCACACATTGATCCTTTTATTGTAGACGACATATGCCTTACTGCTTTAGAATAACCAAGAAAGATCGCTTCATTAGATTTTAGCGCCAAATTTACCCAATTTATCTTTGGTGTTTAGAATAAAGCATTTACATCCAAAAACTTTTAAAGTAATCAATACGGATCTTACCATACCAAAGTCAGAAGTGAGCCTTATCAAGAATAGTCTTAAATACCCTATTGACGGTGTAGCACGCGGGTGTCCACGGCATGTCCCTCAAAAGTGCCTCTTTGGCAAAGCTTGTGCTCATTCAACATGGCGCGACTCATTTCTTGAATAGTCCTATTCTTTCTGCCTCCACGACTCCATTTTGTCGAGGCGCTCTTGGTGCTTCTAAAAGCTGCGCTGATTCCATACTCCCCACAAAACACATCAACTCCTCATTTCTCAACTCACTCCGTGATCGCCTCCTTATGGCCTTGATTTGAATCCCTTCGCTCATGACCTTCTACACAACTTAGCAAACTCTTTAAACGATCATACTAATAGCGTGCCAATTACCCAAGTAAACTCGAGTAATCGTCCACAATAACAAAAATATTTAGAGCCACCTTAAACTCTCAATATCCATCTCACCAAACAAGTCCATATGTAAGAACCAAGCACACGGTTTGACGAAACAAGATTTTAAAGGCTTAACGACGATGATGCATTTTACCGAAGCCGACGCATCGCAAAGTTTAACCTTTTATACGGTAGATTAGGTAAAGCCTCTAACATGTGAGTTTTATGCAATTTAGATAACATTTCAATACTAAAGATGCCCCAACTGCCGACATGCCACAAACTCACGCTATCATGTACCATATCTATGCAAATATTACTCGCCTTAACCGAATCAAAATTAACATAATACACATTATTCGATCATAACCATGTAATAAACAAATGAAGATGAAGATTTGAAATAATACACTTATGTTTTGAAAACCTTAACTTCATAATCATTTTCACAATAATTGGCTCACACTTAGCAAATTAAACTTCACGCCCATCAACAAGTAGTGTATTTTTAATTCGAAACAACCTTCTACTAATAATCCTTTACCTAGGATTTTGGGCGGCTTCTGCTGTTCGCGAACTTTACGTTTCCAACCGCCTGCTTCCAAGCTTTAAAAAAGCCAGCATCTCCCGTCATATGCCTTGAACATCCGCTATCCACCATCCAAAATGTTTTCTTGACGAGCGGCCCTCCTACAACACAAATTTCAATTTCTCATTCGAGGTACCCAATGTGATTTGGGTCCTCATGGGTTGGCAGCGAGGATGGATTTTCTTACTTATCCATTTAGTCTTAGACTGGGGACATAAGTGTGCCCATTCTCACTAACCTTGTACCTTATTACTTTGAAGACTTTATGATTTCCTTTTTTCACAATAAGTAAGTGAAATGCGGTTCACGAATTTACACGGGATTTACTTAAAATTATTGATTGCATTTTACAAAAAGAGTTATCGTCGAATAGTCAATCCCCTTTTGTTGGTCAGACAACGTGAGCCTCAAGAATTTCGCTTAACTTGTTTGTTCTCACGGTGCTGAAGTTGAGAGATTTCTTGAGTTCACATTTTCCAACTCAATATTTTTAAGATTTTGTTTAAGTTCCAATTTTCAAGAAAACCATTATTTTTCAAATTAGAATCAAGCTTTAACAAAGTAACTTCATTCTCAAGAGAGTTGTTTTTGGCGAGCAAACTTTTTTTTATTATTTTGAAAGTTCTTTATTCTTTTTGCCAATTTTTCAAAGCTTTCAATAGCTCGTTATAATTGTCGCTACTGTCAAAATCACTACTGATTTCTCATCATCACTAAATGGTGTCATCATCCCAGGGAGAATAGAAGCAAGAGGTACTCCATCGGGTTCTTCAGGCTACGAGACACACCACGCTAAAGTTTCCACTTCGAGTCGGACTCGCTTCCGGATTCGCCATCCCAAGTGGCCTTGTCAGTTTTCGGGTTGGACTTCGCTGCATTTAAACTGCCTCCTGGAAATGTCCGGCTTAAGCCAAGCATCTGAAAGACGTGATCTCCTTTGATTTTCCCCTTGTCTTGCTCTTTCAGACTTTCTCGAGATTATCATATTCTTTTGAAGCTTTATGACCACGATCATTGCTGCTCTTTTGAACTCGAGAAACCCAAGCCTCTAAAAGACGGCCACATATCTTCATCATCTTCATCACTTCGCTTTCTCTCATGAATTCTGCACTTTGGGCCAAGAGCCACTTTCTTCTGTCCCTTGGCTTCTCAGCCTCGTTTTGCGAGCGACTTCCTCTTCGGCTTTCAAGGAACTTCAACGAGTTTCGAATGTAGTTAATCTTCGAGTTATCTGGTTTACTGATAGCACACAAACCTTTGGCCTAACTCGATTGACGGCTTCATGATTCTTCCATTTATTTCTTCAAGGAGAAAGTCTTCCCTGTAGAATCCAAGTTGTCGATAATGGTATTGAACCTTGATGCATATCTTGACGGACTCTCCTACATTTCAAGGTTCGATATTCCCTTGTCAAAAGTCGGACCTCGTGGTTTTCACTTGACTAGAACCAATGTGAGCGGTTTCAACAAGTCCTATATTTCTTGGCCGACTTGCATCCTTAACTCGAGCATATTCTTCCATACACATCGTGACAAGGAGAATACTGACGGCCTCGAATTTAACTCCACCTGAAGTTCCTCATCCTTAGTACTCCATCATCTTCTATCCACATCCTCCATTGGAATCCTATCACAAGGCGCCCACTTCTCTTTATGTTGGCCCTTCACTTTGGTCAAATTCATGAGCTCCTACAAGAATTTGATACTATCGAACGGACTGACGCATTATTCTCCATAATTTGTACGATGCTTTGCACATGATACTTGAACGCTGCACTAATAATCATAGTTTGATCCGTCAAGCACGGCGGCCTCTGCGACTGACCTACCTTCACACAAAGTTCCCGAGCTACCAATATTCCCACATACTCCATGAATCTTTTCTACAAGATTTTAAGCTTAATTACGTAGAACACGAGATCTGATACCAATTGTTAGCCTAGATTCAACCTTAGAGGGGGGGTGAATAAGGTTTTACTTTAAATTATTTCCTTTTTCGAGTTTTAATTTAATGCTGGAATTACAAAATAATAAGAATATGTTCTAATGAGCAACCCGATAACCTAAGCTCGAGAATGATTAATAACAATAAAACAACAAGATGATTAGTAATAATATAATGATGACTTAAAGTAAAGAGTAAGGAAGAAGAAATACAATACACAGATTTTAGCGAGCTCAGTTCCCCTATCGCCGACTGGCCGGGTTTTCCAACTCGGACAAGAAGATAATCAAGACTCAAGAAATGTTTGATTACACACAAAGAACTTCTCTCAAGCCTATTATCAAACACTTAGCCTACACTAACGAATCTAAGCTAATTCGCTTATGATATTTCAACCCCAATCAACCTGGGACTGGAACCCAAGAACACACCCTGGATTTCAAAGATTACTCAACCTAATAAGAATCTACGCTCCTTAATAAGATTTCACCAAAACAAATAAATGTTTGAGAAAGAACGAATTGTTCACACAACTAGGAAACTCTCACAAAGATTATAAGAATAAACGCTACATGACTTTTGCCTTTTGCTTATCAAAGAAATAAATGTCAGAATTAGGTTTCAACAGTTGCAAAAATTTTAGGTTTTGAAAAGAGGGCTTTAAGTATACTAATAAATTTTGAGTCGGTAATTGTTCGTGATCGTGACCACCAAAGGGGTCTCGACGACTGGGGTGGCAACCCGCTATGCTCTCGCTCGTAATTTTATCGGTAGGTTCAGTAGTCTCGACATCGACCTCATCGGCACTTGGGGTCCTGGGCGGGGTCCGATCATCGCCACCCGAGACCTCTCAAGCGGGTCTCGATATTCATAGTACATCTTAAAATAACGATCAAGCTTCAAGCCAATTCTCTGAAACTTAAACGCCACACGTACTACCAGACGACTTAACTATGAATCAATCTATACTTAAGACTAAACTACGGACCTCTGCTTTTCAAACACAACGTTTTAAATGGCAAAAGTCTATACTGTAAATTTAAACGACAAATACTTAAAAAGTGAGTTTCCTTTACAAACGCTTATAAAAGAGAAGAATACTTGTGCTCCTTTGAAGGCTTCAAGGTTGCTTGACTCTACCAATGAAGCCTCCGAATCTCCCGATCAATAATTTTAGCACTTGAACTTATTTAGAATAAACCTGAATACATGTTCACTCGAAAACGGGATTAGTTCGAATAAACAAATTTGTTATCTTCTTAAAAATAGGTTTGAAATGAATCCCATTATTCAACAACAACATCGCATATCCTTGAAAATCGCCGTGGTTTATCTTAATGTTGCATATTGTTAGTTTCTTTCGGGATGCATCGCAAATAATCCATTACACCATATTCTAACTCTTCTTATTAATGGAATGAGGTGTACATCAATGTCATTCCCCTGAGAAGTGGTGCCCTGAATAAGTAGCCATAATATCAAGAACTCACTTCATGACAACTAAGTAAGTTGTAATTTATTAAACACTGCCATACCAAGGCTGCGTGTTCGTTGCTCGTGTGGTCAATCCACTACCAGAAGCCCCAAGCCAAGGTGACTACTTCCAAAGATCGGGTATAACGTGACAAATTCTTTCCAATCCTCACCACGTTATGACGCCTCGCAGCCCCCATCTTTTTCCTTTTTTCATCATGCCACCTCATTAGCTCTGCCATTTCAGAGCACATATACATCCTTTGCAACCTTGGTTTAAGAGGGAAATGCCAAACAACTTAGCGGAACTCGACATACTACTTTTTCTGATTACCACTATTATTTCCTTGGTTTTCACGCTTCTTTCCACTCATGCATTTACACATGACAAAATGTAGTACCATACTCCTTCTAGTAAAGATACAAATATTACGATACGATCAATTTTGTCGTAATGCAGGCCTATATCTTTCACAACCTTCTTTGCTTCATAAAAGGATTCTCGCACCCTAATTCTAACAATTCCCGAATCAACTCCAAAAGATCTCAGGCAAGGACATTTATTCCATGGGCGACTTCAACAGACATGTCGAATGCTAAATGACAGCCTTTCGAAAAATGTTTCTAACCAGAAAGAGTTCTTTTGCTTCCTATCTTCAATCAATTTGTAAAAAATTTTAGCTCTACATTCGGGCTTCATCTCCAAATTTCCCTTCCATAGTTGTCCCAGAACCCTCACGCGATATCAGGAATGTCGTATATGACATCGACATCGCCATGATTGTCATGATCATCTTCACCCATCCCCTCTGCCAAAATTCCCATACTCATTGAAATACCAGCTTACACCGCCCGAATCAATCCGCTACTATCAAATGATTGAAAACTTTTCAAGGATGCCAAACCGAAGAACGCATGCCTTATACGTACAACTAACTGGATCTCCAATTCTGCGTTTAATCGCTTTATTCGAGAAAACCTCCACACCTTTTCATATTCACATTTATCAGAGGGAAATCGTCCACCCATCATGTCGACACCTTTATAAACTACTTTAAAAGTAATTAGTTGTTAGGTTATTACAACTAAACATAATTAACTAATTAATAGTTTTTAGGTTATTACAACTAATCATAATCAACTGTAAAATAAATAAATAAAACAAACTTTATGCATATTACAAAAATAAAGATCTAGATTAATTACACAAAGATCAACCATCTGTCACAACAGAATTGTCTCAAGTATATACACACAAATACCACAATCAACAATAAGATGCGAAACTGACTAGTTGATATCCATATCAATTGCAAGTATACAAATTCCCAATCTATTCTGTCCACAGTATCATGAATTCTTTGCTTTGATAATTATTAACGAATAAATCTTGTTGTCAGTTTTATGTCAATCAAATATCATTGAATTTTTGTAATTTATTTTTTTCATTTATCTTAATAAAATTTTATCACTTGTTTACAAAAGTATTATTTATTTCAAACACTGACTTTCAATTTTCAAGACACAATCCTTTAATCATAAACTACTTTTTGCGGCCATTTGCACTACAAAAAAAATATTATGAAATATTTTTAAACAAATATTTTTCCCAAAACGCTAATTAATTATGGAATTATGTCAAGATTTTGACGTACAAATTACTTTAAATTATGTGTTTGGTATTGATTTGCTTAATTTGATTTAACATAAAAAGCGATACCTTAAAACGTTACATTTGACATGAAGTTTTCATATATCGAAAGGACACCTAAAGATGTAACACAAAAGTGATACATTAAAATGTACTATTTTTAAAGTGCTACATGAATGATGATTCTAAAGTATATAACACAAAAAGGATACCTTAAATGTTACCTATGCACAAAAGTGTTTATATAATAAAGCGTTACATAAAGTACTCTATGCACTCGCCAATCTTTTCAATTATTAAAAGCGCATACGGATGCTACCTAAAGCCATTTTTCATATAGCACTATACACCTATATAGCTATCCCGTCTCCGACGGAAGAGTCAACACCATGATAGTCAATTTCCTCTTTCAACTCATTAAAGAATTGTTCACAATCCTCATTCCAAACAAATGAACTCCCTTCCTAGTCAACCCGGTCACAAGCAATAATCAAAAGTCCTCCAGATAAATCTCCACAGTATCCCGCTGTACCCGTAAAACTTCTTATTTCAAGAATACCCCTGGTCGCTCCCAATTATCACACCAACTTTTGAGTATCAACACTTATACCCTCTCCAAAATCACAATGACCCGTAACTCCATTATTTCCAACAACCAAAATTCACACTTGGAAAATTTTGCATACACCATTTCTCCTCAAAGTCTCTAGCACAATTTAAGTGTCATCTCTCCTCACTACTGTAATATATCAAATGTCACAATGAACACCACTATAAATTCCATTCAAGCAAGAAATGAACACCCGATTCATAAAGTCCATAAAATGGTGTGCATTCACAATCCAAACGACATTAACCAAAAACTCAGAGCTCCATATCTGTTCTAAATGCCGACTTATATATCATTTTCCTTAATCCTCAACTGATGGTAACCTCGATCTCAAGTCAATCTTAGAAAATACCTGGGCATCCTCAATCAACATCAAATGTATCATCAACTTAGGCAACGATATCAATATTCTTAATTGCTACTTTTATTCAACACCGCCTATAACGATATACACAACCTCCGAGATCCATCCTCTTCTTGACAAATAACATCGGAGCACCCCATGCTTAACTACTGTCGAATCCTAATCCCTTTATCCAACAATTCTTCCAATCAAGGCTTCAACTCCTTCAACTCGCCAAAGAGCCATTCTATGTTGGTGCCATGAAACGGAGAAATTACCTAGTTCTGTTGGTAACTCACCTTCAGACAAGAGAAGTCCTGCAACTTTTCGGAAAACATGCATCAACATACTCTCTTTCTGCTGATGACCTCTCTAGTCGTATCTCCTCCATCAGATCAACAAATACGAGCAAGATAACCAACACATCCCGATCTCAAGATCTCGGCAACTGCTTTAAATGAGGCAAAGAGGGAAAGAATTTTCTATCACCTAGGAAAAATCTAGATTTTCCAGACTAGATACTTCAATCTTCTAAGATGACACCCTATCATCAAGATGATGTCTCCCCAACCAATCCATTCCTGCATCAGCATCAAATCATCTCAAAAGGAAGTAAATCTATCTCCAAACATTGATTTTCAATACTTAGCGGCAATTTCTGGCAATTTCATTATCTTAATGCATTTCCTACCCCGGAGTTAGAATTGTATGTATAGTTAATCTCTTTGAGTTATGTGAATACTGGGAAAATTTATGATATGAAAGAACGAGTAGTCTAACCAAGCACTTTTGCTTCCAACACATATAAATTTAGAGCCTGGCACACTCCCAGAGAATCCTAGCTTCCGGGCTGGTAACTCCAAATATCTCACTCACGTCCAGCCCAAAGACCACCTCACTACCCCAAAGAACATTACTACTCCCTCGACTATTTCCAACTCCACGCCCAGATTTCATCACGAATCGACTTCCATGACTTCTCTCTGATAAATTTCCCTCTGCCGAAGCCGCACTGAGTAAATGTATAAGGCTTCCACTAATACTTGTTTCCTGGGGACAATTAACAACAACGTGCCCTTCATGGCGATATTTTCATAATGTATCACAACTCTGCTCCGCATTCCATGCCTTTATGACCAAGTCTACTGTTAAAGAAACACTTAATGCCAGTCTTCCTTCCTCGATAACCTCTGAGATCCTCCTGCATCGATCGACTGGGCCGAACGGTCAAGGCTTACAACGGACGCCCTCGAACGCAGTAACTCGATTGACCACTCATCCAAGCATCCTGTCTTCCTCTTTTCTCCCCACTAACTTGACACTCCGCCAACTCCATCTCTACCTGTAAGGCATCATTCAATAATTCATGAAAAGTTGCATAATTCTTGAGTGACAACCTGGTGCGGATCTCCCAATTCATTCCGTCCCTGAATCTCTCGATCCTCTTCCTCTCGCTAGCATTTACCGAAGCAGTAATTTTACGTATCATTGAATCTTTCTCATGTCATTTACATTTTTGTCCTCGAGTGTTCGGATCAACTCTCTTTCTAGTCGATACGTGCACGAAGACAAAAGTTCTCTCAAACAATTTCACAACTGATCCTATACCACCGTGTCCGTCCACCGCCACCAAAGATCCGTGGCACATTTTCCTACCAATCTCGAAGCCCACCATGTAATCAGCGAACGTGATTCCCTTGACCCCATTAACCCAATAAAGCTCAAATATGCTCTCCAAGTCTCAAATGACTCTAATGCCTAAATAGGAGAATTAGCTCCGGCAACTTTGGCGGGTCCCGTCAGAAACCCACAACAACTTACCGCAACTCCACTTCCCGCCTAAAATGATTAAAAATAATGTGTTTCGATCTCCACCAACATTACTCCCGTAATCACGCTGGGAAACCACACTCAAAGCTCATCACGCCTACAACGTTATCCACATTTTCTCGCATCTCTCGGCACCTCTACCTCGACACCTACTTACTACACCTCACAAATACCAACCTAATTGCACTCACGTGGTGGCATCCAAGAGTTCCAATCTAACAAAGAGAGGGCAAAGATTGTATCTACCAAGACTCAAATATAGCCAAATCTCCCAACAACTATAAACCTAGCCACAAACCACACAAGACACCATAAAGACCTTTCATTTAACCAAGGCTCGATACCAAAATTGTAACGACCCACCCTAAAGTCGCCCAGGTTAAGATCATCAACAACTCAGACACCGTAGTCACCAATGTTTATATCAAATAAAAGAATCTTAATTCATGTAAATAATAATAATCTTAGTCCATCGCGATCTAACAAATCCCAAGATAACATAACAACAATACAAACATAGATCACCCCGAAATATACAACCAACAAGCATTCAACTTAGTATCCACAATACATCATAATAACGGTACGTCACACGACCCCGTAATATACAACATGAGTTCTAACAACATAACTCGAGGAAAGACATTAGGAAAGACCGGCTGAGGACTTCCTATGCCACTACCACCTCACCTACACCTAAATCAGCCTCTCAACGAAGCTCGCTGAACCCTCGACGATCAACCTAGAAACCTAGGCATAACTACCAAAAGAGAATAGGAGTAAGTCATGTTTCATGTAATACAAATACCACAAATGGTATCCAACCACATATAATCATAATTATATATAAAAGCATATGCATAACATTAAACATACTATTCATAGCCATCAACATCGCATGATCAAATATTCATTCAAATGAGCAACACAAACAATAAAGTGTTACCCAACAAATGTACAACATCAAACCTCCAACCACACATCCACTCCCAATCACACATCCACCAATATACACACATCACCTCACACATATATATACATCACAATCCTCCCAAGTCGAGGCTACTCACCCAATATGCATATCACACCAAACCTCCCGAATCACCTCGGGCTACTCACACATGTATATCACGCCAAACCTCCCGGCCGAGGCTACTACACAATGTATATACACATATCATTCCACCCAAAATCAACCTCGCAAAAGAATCACACACCAACCATACACAATACACAACCGCATTTAACACAATCACATACAACACACACGGTATGGAATCACAACAACTACCACAATTTTACAACATCGGCCTCAATAACAACAATCTTATAACATCAATCTCAATAACAATTCATAACATCAATATACATATCAATATAGTCACATAACAAACACATGTATCGAATATATAATCATAGTGTATATGAAAGGTTCCATCGTGAGATTTGTACTCACCTCAAATCAAAGCAACTAGAATATCTCTGTGTGTCCACGCACAGGCCCCTGGCCAACCTCTATCTAAAGAATTATATACATTATTTACTTCATTAATAAAGATCTCTTTACATTTATTACATCCCAAATAAAGATCAACCCGACACCGTATATGATCCTAGTCCAACAAACCACCCGATTATTGATATATCATAAGAATATAATTCTCCACTTAACCCGACGATACACAACATCTCATAATTCAAAATGAATACCATTAGAAATCATTAAAACACAAAAAGTAGTAGACAATTCTAAAATTTCAACTTTTAACAACATTCTGCTATCAACTTAACAACTCTAAAGTGAAAGACTACTACGCCGCTCTAACGACTAATAAACGACAAACATCAACCCTACCAAATTCTCCATTTTCGGCCATCACCCTTACCCAACAATAAGACTTAATCAAATTCTAATACATCAAAATCATTTTCCCTCAACCACTTAACCATTTCTAACAACCTTTAATTCAAAATCCCAACTATTTCTCAACATATTTTCTTCCAATCAACTAAACATCAAAACTGACTCCAAAACAACTATATATTATAATCCCAAAACATCATATAATAACTTAAAGGTGGTTTTAAAAGTCAACAAAAAGCCAACCCTCAACATCCAACACATTACAAATCCCAAATATCAACTATAAATAACTTCTAACTAATCTAATCTAAGCCTAGATGATACTTTTAATACCAAAATAAAATCTTAAACTCCGAGTCAACTCAAAAAGTCAAACTAAGAAAATAGTCAACTATAGCCTAAATTGATGAGATTTGAAGATTAAAAATCATAATTACTTAACGAGACTTAAACAAGACATGTTGGACCTACAAGCATTTGACCAATAAAATGAAAAAATCAAGGGAAAATGGATGGCTGCTTATTACTGGAGGGAAAGAAAAGATAATATTTTGTTCGAGTAGATGATATACGATAAGGATGAATGAATGCCAGAAAGGCAAGACATTAATGGTTTATATCCTTTATAGTTATACGCCAAGAGTATTCCACTTTCGTGATTTAAATTTGACATGAACCGATTCTTAAATGAAAATTCCTGCGACATAAACTACTACTCATATAATACTGGGCCCCAGATATCTATTTTATTCAATTTATTTATACTATCTTGTTCAATACCAACCTGGGACATATTTAATACAATCTAATCAAGCAGAATTAAATACTTATATTTATAGGCAATGCATTATACTTAAGTCGAGTTAATCGGTATGGTGATTAATGGTCCTCAAGGATAGCTTGTGTATTTGCCACTATAAGATTTCAACCTAGTATGCAAATGAGCTAAACAGTCCATTCGTATAATTGGCCAATTTTATAAATACACTTAGGGTAAATATTTTTACCCATATCATCAACAAAGTTGCTAAGAATATCGATCGTTTATCTAATTAATGGGGACTTCTGAAGGCTGGAAAAATTTGCAATTTATCAAATTTAATGCGTTCACCAGAGTGGGAACAATAATTAGAAAGGATATATTGAAATTAGTAATACTTTTATTGTCTAATTTTATAAATAAGTTACTATCATCATCAAAAATAAGTGATAATTTTTGTGCTATCACAAGTAATTTCTATTCCTTTAATGAGATTAGTTTGTGCCAAGGATAGTTGCGCAAAAATTATTTCAGTGTAGATGGAAAGCATCAGGGGGAGAAAATACCTTAACGGAGATCATTGAGATTTGCAAGGTTTCGCTCTAACCTTAACAAGAATAGAATATTGAATAAAACATACATTCTTTAATTAAATTGATCAAATATTCAAGAAAATTCATAGCCTTAAGAGTATTAAAAAGGAAGTTCCAATATCAAAATTTTTACTCATATCAAGCTTAATTATCGCTAACTCATATTTTCTTACATTTGAAGTTCTAATAAAGTTAGAGAATATGCATCAAACTCTAAAAGCTAAATCCAGATCTAAATTACAATGAAAATTTTGTGCTTTTTCAACTCCCCTAATAAGCCGGCCCCTTATAAAATTATTCACTCCATCATCTCTACTCCCTAAATTATACTATCTATTATTTTTTAACAAGGAAGTTGAATATAGTGAATCTCCTAAAGAATATATATGAAAAGTTATCCCAAAAATAAAAAATTATGTTCATGGAAAGTGTATTTTAGAGAAATTTTTGCAGAAATTGATGTATACGTTTTAATACTTTTGAGTTTAAAGATGGCATACATGAATTTTCCCCGCCTGGTATGAATCCATTTTCTAAGGGTATAATATTTAAGGCGGTTTACTAACATTTTGGAAGGTTATTTATTGATAGTATTAAAGACTAATAGTTTTAAAATGGGAGACCTCGAGGGTTTTGAATATTAGAGACAAAGGCGAAAGTATTGTTAATTTTTAATATATGACCACCTTTATTTAATAAAGGAAAGAGCGGTAGAAGTAAGTACTATATTTTCCAGAATATTCAAATTGTTTGAGTAGAAATACTTTTATTATTTGTTCTGAACTTGAATTCTTTCTTTTAATTTTATTAGTCTTTTGTCATGATATATTACAAGATTAAAATATAGACAACGATTAATTAAGATATTCGATCATATACGTTTTAAAACGCTCACCATTCGATCACACATGTTTAAAATACCACCGATCACACATGCTTCAAAAGCTGTTGTTTTGGTCATTCAACAAATTGACAAGTGTTTCGACTTTTTCGCAACACACGCAAAATTTTCAACACTTATTTTTATATAACTTTTCAATTTCAATAAAATTTTAGGGCAAATATTTATCTCATCCAAATATTAATCTCATTCGAATATTTTATTAAAATTTATTTCATCAAAATATTTTCCACGAAATTTTAATAGAACTGAAAAATTATTTAAAAATTGAGTGTTGGACAATTTTATCCCTATCAATTTGTCGCAAAAGTCAAACTTAACTTCCATTTTATAACGCCAAGATTTACACTTTCAAACACGCGCGATCGAATTTGGCTATTACATGAACATGATGATCGAATTAATATTTTCAAACACGATGATTCACGCACATTAGCCCTATTGAGAATGCCACAAGTTTGCGGGC
Organism: Lithospermum erythrorhizon; assembly: GCA_019722365.1. Classification (NCBI taxonomy): domain Eukaryota; kingdom Viridiplantae; phylum Streptophyta; class Magnoliopsida; order Boraginales; family Boraginaceae; genus Lithospermum; species Lithospermum erythrorhizon. Next base: position 74,660 of record JADFUC010000462.1, on the reverse strand, counting down.
ATACATCCCATGTTTAAACAATAATCCGCTTAAATTGCTTCAAATGTCGGACAATCCTCTCTCTCAAAACGATCATCACGCCCTTAAAATAAATTGCTTAAATGTTTGACGAGGTTACTTTTGGCTCGGCTACAAGTTCAGACTACAAGTTGAAATGATTACCATAGGTGTCAAAAAAGATATTTTTTTTCCATTCATGTTCACTTTGAAGGTCAAACTGAGTCGTTAACTACCGTTTCTGTTCTCTCAACATAACTTTTACCACAGTCACCAACGTAGCTCCAAGCGCCATTGGCTGACGTCAACGAAATTTAGCTTAAATCAAGCCCATGTCTACTGATTTAATTTTCAAATTTTAAATGATGTAGCATACCAAAAATAATGTAGATGCATTAATTATCAATAAATAAATCGGATCTAACATTAATTAAATTATAACAAAAATATCATAACAACACTTCATACTTGACAATAAACTCAACCATCAAAAATTGTAGATTAGTTTATACTTTAATTTAAATATACAATAATAATCATATAACCGAACTATCGAACTGGATCAAGCAAAGCCTAGCTCGCCAAGCCAATCGAAATACTAAAGGCCTAGCTTCAAAGCTCTACCATTATAGACCGAGACGAGCCGAGACGCTTGGTTAAGCTCGGCTCATTAACAGCTCTAGTTGAAACCTTCAAATGCAAATTTAAAAGATTTAATTAAGTTGAGGTGCCTATGTGAAATCTAACCTTTATAAAATAATTGAATTCGACTATTATATTACGTAGAATTCAAATTATATATTCCCTCCATTCCTAAAAGATTGTCACATTTTAAATTTTAATAGTGGACTCTTTTCAATTTTTGAACTCAAATAACTTTTAATGAGTTACATATTTATTTGAAAAAATATATCAATATATAATATTTTCAATATACTTTACTATTAACTCTTCGATAATTTGATTCAAATCAAAAAGCTTTTGACACAATCAAGATTATAAAGTTTGTTAATTTTTATCGAAAAGTCAAATTTGACACCCTTAGCGATGAAGCTTAGTGATACGTAGAGTATAGCCTTTTTAAGATAAAGGTTCAAAATCAAATGTAGAATTCAAATTATCTGTACTACGTAGAATATATAGACTTCTATTTCCAGATTATGATACGATATACAGTACTTGGGTATTGGCGGGATTTGGTTGCAAGATGAGATGAGCAAATGTTGGAGTAGAAGTTGGATTCGAATGCTCTAAATCAAGCTCATTGACAACAACACTGAGCAATGTGAAAGTTTCGGCAACAATATCCGAATAAGCTTCAGAGTTAGAGAGCAATAACATCATATATGAGCTTCTACAGTCTATTCCATGAAAAACTTGTATTCCTGATCAAAATGATAATAACTAGATGCAATGCGTATTCAGTTCAAAGATTAATGATCAGAACAGTTCTGAAATATAAATCAAGGCTAAGAGTGCAAATTAGATATTCAAATCAGTGCATCAGATATTGAGCTATAAAGTAAGTTATTCAACAAAGGTTCATTGACTTCATTCTATTTCCTCAAACAATCACTGAGCAATTACCTTTGTACCTTAAGAGAGCAAATTAGAAGTACTGTAACATTCATAGATAACTTCTGAACCTTTAAAGAGTACTTTGCATTTCATTCCAAGTCGCAATCTGAACACTCTGTATGCATATGCTGCTATACTTTAATGCCTGGACAATGACTTCAGCACTCATCCTGCTAGAGGATTAGCATGAATAGTCACACGATTAAGCCTGATCTCAGCGAGTGGACGATCTCCTGGTCCTGTTGGAGTCTGCCATAAAATATGAACTCTGGTCATATTTCTGCAGTACTAAAGAGTAAAGAAAATCAAGTAATTACTGAATCTAATCTATCTAATGTCCCTTAAGATGTAGCTAACTACTAAAGTTTTCAATCAGTTGTTCATGGAAAAGAACATTGAAGGTTTTTAAGAAGTATATTTTGATGGAAACTCAGTGTTCCGCTTTACCTTTTCCATGATGTCAAGAACTTCAAACCCATGAATAACTTTTCCGAAGATAGTGTACAACCCATTTAGATGTGGCTGTTTCCCGTAAGTTAAGAAAAACTGGCTACCGTTGGTATTAGCTCCACTGTTGGCCATTGACAATATCCCTCTCGCATTATGCTGACAAAAGAGTGTGATATGTAAGCAAACAAAAGTTGCTAAACTAAACAGATCTTTTTACAGCACTTTAAACCAACTACCAAAAAAGTAAACACTCGTATCACCATTTCCTCAAAATTCAAGAAAGCAAAATAACAAAAGGCAATAGTTGATATGGGAGAAGAAGGCGGCAGAAACCTAACATGAAGAACACATTTTGCAGAGTCAAGGGAAATGACCTAAATAGAGTGAAATGTCCCAGTTCTATAAGGGTTGTGAGAGGAACATATTACAGCTCATGCGGGGTCTTTCTTCTTTGCATAACCAAGGGTAGTAAGAAGCAGTCTAACGAAATATTGAGCAGTTTGAAAAAAAAAACAGCAGAAGATTCCTATAGATTGGAATGCACAATTTAGAAGGATTACCTTGAGAGACTCTCTTATCTCATCGTTGAACTTTCTACCCCATATGCTAGTGCCACCTTTTCCTGTCCCTGTAGGATCACCTCCTTGGACCATAAACCCCTTAATATTTCTGTGAAATATGGTCCCATCATAATAACCACTAGCACACAGTGCCAGAAAATTCTGCATAATGAAGTGTTAAGAATTGAAACTCCGAATATTGAAAATCTATTCATAGAGTATAACAAGAAGCCATTACTATGTCACATTTAAAATGGAAATTGGGATGGCCTCGTTACGGGAAATATGGTGTATATCCTGTTAATTTGAAAATAATTGTATATTCCTATAACTCCCTCTCTATTTTACGCGACATGTGCTCAAACACTTTGGTGAGTGACATCGAGATGTACAAATACGTCATGTATGCACGAGAAAATTCACCACTAGTCTCTGATATTATTACGGTCTTGCACCTAAACAAACCAACTAATGTACTCCGTACTACCAGACACCTGCCCATTCATATGGTGTCAGTTGCACTTACCAAAGTCCAGTTTGGAAAATTAGTCTGCTCGCAACATTCTTCTCTACTTACCTTCTTTAGTTACGTCGCAACATCTTTCATGAGATGTAAACAAATACAATTCTACCACAGTCAAACATTGCAAGGCCCCATTGTCATTAGCTATTATGTCATTACACCTAACGCAACTAGTGCTTTGCTATTACAGAATTAGCCACCGCAACCTGCATACCGAAGCATATCAAACAATGGTTTTCTAGCATACAAAGCTACGGTAGATACAGTTCTACGAGGAACAACCCTACATTTATCTAAAATGTCCTAAATGCTCTCCACAAACTCACACGGTTAATCACCAATTCTCTTAATTTAAAAATGCTCAAACTAAGTCAGCATCGAGTGGAACCCAACTCGTCAAATGTTTATAGAGGCTCGATGAGACTCAATTCTACAGAAAACCAAACAATAAAGTTCGACTCGACTCGATAATTATCAAACAGAGTTCACTTCAAACAGTTCTACTCGTTGAAATAGTGGTAATAACTAATAGATGAACTAACCTCGGCTGCTTTAGGAACCTCGTCACAGAAAATCTCGCATTTTATGTCACCTAAATTCGTATGGAGAGTCACCGACTACATAAATTAATACAAACGCAATATTCAGCAATATAACTTAAATAAATTAAGACAACTTCAAGAAGAATTAAGATGCAAAATATACCATTTGGAAGTACAAGTGTGCAGAAATTAGCAGAGGCCAGAGGGTTTTAGATGCTAGTAGGCATGTAAAGGACTTCAGGAATCGTTCGAGCGAATTCGAAAATTTGATGTTGATCCGATTCTAAAAATTCGAAGGTTCAAGATTCGAAGTAGAACGAAAATTAGAATTTTCATGATAAAATGAAAAGAAAATTAAGAAAAATATAAGTATATATAATTCGGGTTGAACCCGAGACAGCAGATTACTTTTAATTAACTCAAAGCGGACTTTGGTCAAATTTTGAAGCTGGACTTTTTGAAGCTTGAATCGGCTGGATTATTTACGGTATATAGAATATATAATAATATTAGCAAACCAGAATCACATAGGATGAATGCATTTAGATTTGAGGATGAATTTAAAAAAAAAGGATTACATCAATTGTTTAAAAAATCAATGTATTTTAATAGCGATTTAATGATGAATTTCAAATATCTTGTTTGGAAATCAATAAAACTAATGAGTGATTTGATGGAGAGATTTCAGTAGCGTAGTACATAAACAAATACTCCACCGTAGTAAATGACGTGCTAAACTATTTTAAAGTATATTTGTCCAGTTTGATTTTCTATTGTCAAAATTTATATACTTTATATCTTTGGTTGATACATAAAATATTAATTTGAATTCAAATTATCATATTAATGGTATAATATATTGCATATAAACAAATTGATTTCAAAATTTTAAAAATTAACTATCAAAATCAAAATTTAACATTTGCTTTGTCATTTGTACCACCCTAATTTAAGGTTGGATCGGGATCGGTGTTTAGAATACTTGAGTGACTCTATGCCAGGCGACCAAGGTGAGAGTATCTTTAGTGAGATTGTGTCAGCGTGAGGACACCCGCTGTCAAATATCACAATGTTGAGGGTGAGATTACTACTGTGAGGCATACATTGGGTACATTTGTTGCATGGCCAATTAAGTTGGTTTTCTTACAAAGAGTAAATATAAAATGATTATAACTTTAATGTGTGGTTAGTTGTTCTACTAGACTAGTAAGCTTTTCATGTTTCAATATTAAATGTTTGTAAGGATAAATCGGTGTTAGTCTATTACTCCAGGTGCTTTCGAGAGGAAAGCGGCTTATCCTGAGAGGTGACCTGAGCCCCTATGCATTTCTTATGCTGTAGGCTTATATTCAAATAGATCCGTCGTTTGTTGTTTCAATGTAGAATTAGTTTTGGGGTGTCGCTTTAAATCGATCATGTTTCTTTTCGATAACATCAAAGAGATCATAACAGCAGTTGGTTATGTTTCTACTATGTCTTTACATAAAGGTAATATGTCTTATATTTCTATCTAAGTGTTTCACATATCCATTTAAAATATTGTTACTAATATATTACAGTGAAGATACTGCATTACTTTTGGTCAATGAGGGTGAACAAGCAGCGCAAAGTATGGTGTTGAGTAGGTTAGCCTTTGTCTGCTACATGCAATTTAGCGATATCATTTGGTGGATATATTCTGGCGTGAAAGACGAATCGTCTGGAGTCGTGATGCAATATAATATCGGGTTAGTATAATATTTTCGTATAAATGAGCTAATAGATAGTTCCGTATTAGTATAAATGTTTCGATACCAATTAAGATTATTGAGTAATGTAGGAATCATTGGGTGTTGAATTTAACCATCAACGCTGACAATAGATATATATATATATATATATATATATATATATATATATATATATATATTATATATATTATATGGATCCGATGCGTATACATCGCGTAAAGATCAGTGATTTGGTGTATAAAATCAACAATTATTCATCGATTAGTAACAATAATATATATTACCTTATTTTATTAGTTCTCATATGAATTTATTTATTTTTTAGTGTTATTATTACTATCGAGCTACCAAGAAACAAAGTAGTTCAAATTCGAAGAAGTTGAGCTAGAACCATTGGGTTAGGAGGTATGTTGAACTTTTTTCTATATGATCATTGAATAGTATTACATGCAAATTATAACTTTGTTTGAATGATTACATCTAGTCTTAAGCGACATCCGCTTAGGGGAGCCTATTATTGGATTCTATGTCTATTTTTTTATGGAGGACATTTTAGAATGCAGGGCTACTACTCTTTTTAGTTGTAAGTCATTTTTTAAATATGTGGATGTTGATGCTAATTAAAAGTCAAAGTTATGGAAATATATATTTGTTCTTTAATTTTTAGGTGTATAGAAACATCGGTGTGATAGTTTGTGGATGACATAATTCTGTGTCGTCGTGGATAGTGTATTTCTCCCCAATAGATCTTCCATACCATTATAAGGGTGAAGAACTTCATTGATGTGTCGCAGTATAGCTAGCTTGAGTATTTGTGGTCTGAAATTATTAGTTTTGTTAGATATTGAGACATGTTCGTTTAGCTATATTTTGACTTGATATATGTTGGGATAAATGTACGTTTAGTTACATTTTGACTTGATGTATGTTGAGATACATAATGTTTAACTCACTTCCATTTGATTTTATGTATGTTGAGATAATAATGTATGTTTGTCACATTAGTAGTAATTTTAGGTATATAAATTAATATGGGGTGAAATAGCTAAAAGCATGCAAAAAAAACGTTATTAAATGACTTGGGCCGGCGCTCAGCGGCGTCAGAAAGTATTAGCAAACGTCGCTTTGAGCGAGCGGCTCATAAGCGGCGTCTATATATTCACCCAGGCGTAGAGTGCCGTATAATCATGTGACGCCGCACAAGTATTTTAACCCAATAAATCGCATAAATTACGGTGTTTTTAGTAGCGTCAAGTAATTTTTTAGTGGCGTCAGTTAACTTTGTAATAGTGTGTGCGTCTACAAATTTACATACAAACCAAATTTGGTGTGATTAACTCCGGAACTTGGGATCTGGAAGAAGAACTTTTGTTCTTATTGCATATGGAAAAAAATATATACGGAGTATTTGAAATTACAAATTAGTATTTCGCATACAATTGTAAATCTAATCTATTATGGCCGATTTTTCATGAAAGATGTTTAGTAGGGGGCTTTTAATGTTTTTGTATTTTCAGAACTAAAATAGGGATGAATATCTTTTTATTAACTAAATTCTATTAAATATCCTAAATTATAGGATCATGATTTCCTTACTGTATGCATTTTTAATATTATCATGTGCCCTTAGGACACATTCTAAAAAAACCCAACTATTTATATAGACAAATATAATAAGAAATATGTCTAAAAATTAGTTTTATTATATACATCACCATTATATAGAGTCTGCGTTTAACTCTGAAAATCTTCTCTGAGAATTAAATCATGGCAGCCCAACGTTATTATTTCATCATCTCTCTCTAACTTTCAAAGACTACATTCATTTTCTCCAGATTTGTACATTATTTTATTGTTACTCTTACAGATCTTAGCAAAACATGATTAGTAATTGATCAATAACTATATTGTATATAGATTATCAATAATGTTCATTCTAAATATCACAATACTCAAAGAGCGATAAAATCCCTATTGTTCGACCATTCGTGAGCCCTGGGCCAAGTGATCGGGCTAACGGATGCAAGCTTCATTCATGCCTGTCTAAAGAACCGGGCCAAATGGGACCGCCCACTAAGAGGCAAACCAAACTGGCCCCAACCCGGAGTTCGATCACGACACCAAAAGAAACGCCATGGCGAAATTGGCGGGGTAACGTTAGCGAGAGTCTTGTAGAGGGAGGAATTCGGTTTATTGGCGTTTTGTTAGGTAATGATGAAAAATCTGGAAATAATATCATTATATAATATCTTTTCTTATCATTTTGGTAATTTGTATCAATTTGTAATATAGCACTTTCTTAAAAAAAAAATCGTTAATGTCGATTATGAATTATTTTTATCTTTTTAGGTAATTTGTATGTCGATTTATTTGAACAAATTTTGGTTCACATTCTAATTAAATTATATTAAGCGGGTACCGTTTAATATAAGCAGTACAGTTAGAGGCTAAGGGGTGTCGAACCGAGGTCCGGGCGAATGCGGGCAGGCCCGTCTCGACCTGTCGTCTCACTTATTAATCGCCGGCCGTATGCACGTCGCATCTAGTCACAACGACATAATTATATTCTATTTACTAAAGTTAATTTTACATATATAACATGATTTAAAGGCCATTATCATGATGATCTTGTGTAGTTTTTGAATGCCGCTATGGTGATACTATACAAAGTAACATCTAACTACGGTATGAGCATAAAAGTGCTCATGGCTTACCGGTTTATCTTCGCGCGTCCGTTGTTGTCATGCGGCGTATTTTCTCAGAGAGGTATGTACTCTGATTCTAAAATTAACGGTGACCAGTTGAATTAATAATGCCTAAATGGACTAATGGACTAGGTATATATAAGGCACGTGGGCGCGAGTCGAGACCAAAGTCAGTGAAGTCGAAATCGGCTCTAGGATCGTGACGCGTCCCGCGTCCTAAGGCAGGCTCCCAGTATTTCACATAAATACCGTCATATCGCGGCTTCATTTGGAGGTAATGCTAAATTGATAATTCTCTTGTTCAATAGCTTTAAAACACGGAAACTAACTTGGGCATCGAATTGGCTACGATCGTGGTCTAGGCCTTAACCAGGTATCAGCCGTGAGGAGGAGGCCGAGGAGGCCTGTCGCGAGTAACCGCTCGGAAAGGTGGGGCATATATCTGACCTCGGGGATTCGCCAGCCACCTCGGAATCATATCACAACCACCTCGGGAATCGCGTCCACCGGGCGTCCATTGAAATAAAGCGGTCGAGGCGAAGGTGGGAACCACCGCTCAGGATAAATCCCCGGACCTCGATCAAGTAAAGTAGATGAGTCGAAGACCCAAATTCAGTCTGTCCCTGCGGAGACCGGGGAAAAGATGGTAGATGGGGTGTGGGGGTATGGGTTTTGACTTCTAGATCTTTCGAGGGTGTCGTCAAATCTTTCTTGGAAAAAGATCAGAAAAAACCACGCCCGTCCACAGTATGGGGCCTCTTTGGATAGTAATGCCGCTGGATTGAAAAATCTTTAGGCATGCGAAAAGGATGGTAGAATTGCATCTTCTTCGAAGCAAATTGAAACATGGAAATACATGTAGATGATATGTTGTGCAAAGCAAGAAGAAAGGTGGAGCTTAACTTTGCATAACACGGAGGAAGCATTGGAAAAGATTGAAGGAAAGTCAGTTAAGGATTAACCCCGAGAAGTGTTCATTTGGGGTGACCTCGGGGAAATTCTTGGGATTCATGATAAGTGAACGAGGCATAGAACCTAGAGCCATAAAAGTAAAGTAAAGCCACGACCTCTTATAAAGTGTCTTGTGGCTCTCGACGATTCATATCTCGATTAGAATGGAACCTACCTTTCAGCTGAGACAAAACTCCCCGAAAGAATTAGTAGGATAAAAGAATGTGCCCAAGCTTTTGGCCAATTAAAGAATACTAACATCTCCAAAAATCTTGACTAGACCTGAGAGAAGGAGGAATTCACAGGTTGTACTTAGCTATATGCGGAGGTAGTAAGTAGTGTGCTCATAGAGACAATAAAATCTAAACCCGTCTTATGTGGTCGTTGCTTCGTGGACCGAAGAAAGTTACCCTTATGGACAAGTTTATGTTGGCTCTGATTTTCAATTAGAAAAATCAAGAGCCTACTTTGAAAATCACCTTATAAGTGTGGTCCACTTATGGCCATAAAAAAGAATACTTTCCAGTCAACGCACAAAGCGGGAGGCTCACGAAGTGAACTATAGATCTAAGTGAGTTTAAGATTACTTTCGACATAGAAGCTGGAATAAAAGCCCAGTCTTGGCGGTTCGTCATGGAGTGTGCCACGACAGTCGGGGGAGGACCCCGAAGTATGCGACACCTCGGGACGGGCCCTCGGGGGCGTTATGCGTAGATGGAGCCAGCAACCCGAAAGAAGGAGCAGATTGTAAGGATCTTGAATTCAAGGACAGTCGACTTTGAATATGCGTTAAGATTCGGTTTAAAAGCCACAAATACTTAGTGAATGAGAGTCATAGTAGCAGACTATTCTTGGCTCAGTAGGGTAGCAGATCATGTGCTAAAGGGGATTCTAAATTTGGTGATTGAACGGACCGATTCTTGAGTCAAGAGCAAGGAGCGAGGAGAGTATCCTTCACAAGGCCACAAATATAGTGTCCCTCGAGTTTGACTCACGTGGTTTGAGCATATACTCAGGAGAAAGCTTGAGCATCTTGATCATACATCTCAACTGGCTACAACACTATGAGGATATTGCCCGAGAGTTCATGAATATCGGGAAAAGCCCGTTTATGAAGAGAACAGAATGTACCTGTGGGAGAAGAGGGGAAAAGATTGGCGGTCCCGTAGTCAGTTTTTAAACACTAGAGAGTTGCAGAGGACAAGGTCGAGGGCTAGGAAACTACAAGGCCGAGCTATAAATTCTAAATGTTCCAAGAGGAGTTGTATAAAACTTCCCACTGGGATTCTTTTTGAAAGGTAAATCAACAAACTCACATTTTAAGTCCATGAGGAAGTGCGTACATGCATATTGGGAAAATCCTTAGCCCTAAAGATTACCCGAGCCGAGTGCCCATTACACTCATGGCGAATCTTTAAGAGTACGTAAAGATGTGATTCTTGCCAAAAGATGAAGAAGCCCAGATCCACTAGGAAACAACCAAATGGCGGAGATATTTCCAGGTCCTTTGTCTATGTGTTTGTCTTCTGAGGGCATTGATTTGGTGGGACAATTTGTGAAGCCATGCCCCTAAGAAACACCACTGCCGAAGATATGGAAGAGTTCATTTGGAAGAACATGATTACCCCTTATGGGATACCGAAGATATTGGTATCGGGCAGGTAGCCGCCAGTTTGATGTACTGCCGGGACATATTGCAATTTCCAAACGGCTCGAGGATAGAACACCATTTTGCACGGTATGTTATCCCAATAGCAGTCGGGGTAAGTCATGAGCAGGGACCATTTTTCAAAAGAATAAAGAAAAACGCTCAGCAGTCGAGGCGAAATTAGTGCGAGGGCTCCCTTGAATCCTTTAGTCTGCGAACCGCTCCTCGGCCAGGCTCCACAGGCAGTGTTCGGGAGGCGAGAAGTTGTTTTTGCACATGAGGTTTGCCTGCAATATCCGGCGAACTTGCTTGATGAAAAATGGAAGCGGATAGAGAATATGCCGGATGAATTAAGGGATGCGGCCTCTTGAATGCGGTATAAGCAGTTGATGAGATTCTACAAGCGGAAGAATTCGAGTCGAGGCAATTCAAGAGAAGGATACCTCGTGCTTTGGCTCTCAAAGCAGCTGACTGAGTGGGAAAGAGTACAGGGTAAAGACAGTCATAGGCCAGGGGACTTATGGTAAAACTCTAGGGAAAAATCATCAACGCATGGCCTCGGGATCTATCTCAAACATACTATGACAAGATGTAATCTCCTATTTTATAAACAAACTTGGAGATAAATTTTGATGAAACTGCCAGTATGACTTTTGGAAATAAAGAAATCTTTTGAGCAATGAGAGTTCATTAAATAAAGAAAGAAAATATAAGTGAATAAGATCACTTAGCCTCCCTTCGGAGGAAAACCCGTGTGAATTAGATCACTAATGGTCCTCGGTTGAATCAAATCACCCGGGGTCGAATGAATAAGATCATTCAACCTTTGTTAACTTAAAGGGAAAAGCAGGTGAATTTGATCGCTAGTGGTCGCCGGGTGAATCGGTCGCGGGGTCAAAAGAATAAGATCATTCACCCTTTATTAACTTAAAGGGAAGGCTTGGAGTGTGAATTAGATCACTAATGGTCGTCGGTTGAATCGAGATCACCGGTCGAATGAATAAGATCATTGACCTTTATTAACCCAAAGGAAACCAGTGAATTAGATCGCTTCGTTGTCCTCGGGTGAATCCAGTTACCGAGGTCGATGAATAAGATCATTCAACCTTTATTAACTTAAAGGGAAACTCGAGTGAGTAGATCACTCGGCGTGGTCCTCAATTAGTCAGTGCAGGGGTGAATGAATAAGATCATTCAACCTTTATTTCTTAAATGGAAACCGAGTGAATTAGATAAAACAAGTGGTCTCAAGTGAATCGAGATCGCGGGGTTAGGGAAAATCAGGGTATAAAAACACCAGAGTACCAGGAAAGGCACAAAAGTTACAACTATCACGAAGTCATTTGAAAGAGAATGATTACGTGATAGGGGCAAAAAGATATTATGTTATCACCAAATAAAATTAGAAGAGAGAAAGAAAAAGATAAAAGAAAGAGCAGTGATGAATAAAAGATAAAGAAGATTAAATAAAAGCGCAAAAATGAAAAGTGCATAAGCATTACTAAACAAAAGTTACAAAGTAATGGCGCGCCCGATAGGCGGTGGGAACATAAATCGAAAGTTTACAGAGTATGAACCAATGGGCCCATAAGGATGTCCTTATAATTCGACCCTCCATAAAGTTGGCTACAGCCTCTTCGGGAGAAGACCTCGCAGATAGCTATTACTTGAAGCAAATGACAGGTCTTCGAGTGCGCTTTATTTTGTCCTGGAGGCTAACATATGCACTTGGCCTTACAGAGAGGCTGCTTAAAAATGGCTAAGGTCGGCTTCATGCCAGAAGGGGTTCATTATTTAGTTTTATAAGCCCATTATAAGCGGATTCGAGATCGCATGCTTGTCACCAAATTAGGAGCTTGGGCCTTGAAATCACCGAGCTTGAGCAGAGCTTGTCTACAATGACTTGGACAAAATTTTCACGAGAGAAAACTTATGCGACTCGAGGCTCAGGACTCTTCCACATTCACTCCGTTTCAAGAAGAGCCCGAAAGAGCGTACTCCGAGGATTGAAAAAGATAAAGAAGTTAGAATCGAGCAAGGAGGAGTAAAACAATAATAAAAACTTAGAATTAAGGCAAAAGCGTGCATGGGTGAAATGAAAAGGCATTGTGGATGGACGAAGAGGTTGGCAGGCCTGTCCATTTCATGTCCACGCACCGATGTGATTCTCCCGATAAGAGGAAGCGGGGATGCTTACGGATATGATTTCTTGATTACGGTAATACCCGAAGGAAGGGTATAAGGAAGCTAGTGAACCGTAAGCTAGAACTAGCGACTACCGTCGGGGTAGAAGGAGGGAGGAGCTTGATGACCGAATCATGACATCCAGTGAGAGGAAGCGTCGGTAACAGGAAGGAAGTAGTAGAGAAGGAATGATAGGAGAAGAAATGTTGGAGGGAAGAGAGGAAGTTATAACCTGAAAAGATACATCAACGGGAGCGTCCTCTGGGATCACCTTCTTCGAAGCTTTCCGAGGCTTCTTAGTGACATGAGCTGCGGGAGGAACTTAGAGGACTCTCAGAAAGTAGTCTTCTCCTCTTAGACACGCCAGCTAAAGGGTCATATAGAAGTCCACGTATGGAAGGCTGACTTTGTGGGGCATAATCATGACCACGAGGAGTTAACCGAGCTAACGAGTTCCAGCGAAAAAATAAAACAAAAAGGCGAGTAAAATGCAAGGAATGAAAAGATAGTGATGCGAACCCATAAAGAGATATGACTTACGGAGTGACATGCAATTACTACCTTCTTGGTTAAACCGCCTTGATCGTAGCGTCTTAAATGCCAAAAACTTTATGGCGCGGAGGTTCGAGGAAACCCGACCTTGACTTTCCTATGGAAGCAGTCTTCAGAATCTTCACAGAAGTGGGCGGTATGAGACCCAATGAGCTTGGACTGGTGAAGCTCTTGTCAGACCAAGAACCACATCTTGAATCACCGACTCCTTTGGCTTTAGCCACACTTTTTCGTGTATAAGAAATTATAAGAAGGAGAAGCGACTTGGAAGTAAGCCAAGGGGCCTTTAAGAAGGATGTTGTACATCACCCCAAACAAAGCTATGTTGGGGATGACCCCGACAGCAAGGCATGCCACAGACGGCGTGGATCGGGGAAGGAAAAGGCGTCAGTGACCCGAGGCCCGATCGCGATCGTCGACACTTAAGTAACAAATAACGAAATAAGTCGAGACCCATAGTTGAAAAACTCCCAGAACAAAGCGGTGTCTCGGGAGGTAGGGTTGGAAGCATCTTCGGGCTCACCTTCAGTGGAAGGATTGATCAAGGCAAGTGGGGCATCCACGTTTTCCCCGCTCATGAGGATGCGAGGTGTGCTTCGTGGGAGAGCCAATAGTGTTTCAGGATTTGTACAAAACATAATTATATTCTATTTACTAGTGTTAGTTTTACATATATAACAAGATTTAAAAAGTGCATTGTAAATGATCTTAGTGCGGTTTGAATGCCCGGTATGGTGCTCTTTTGTACAAAGTATCATCCCAACTAAATATGAGCATAAAGTGCTCATAGCTTACCGAACCCCACTACACAGTTCCATTATTGGACCTGCGACATATTTTATAGAGAGGTACGTACTACAATTCTACAAATTAACTTGGTGATATGGATTTGATTAATAATGTCCTAAATGGACTAATGACTGCATTATATATGAACTATTAAACAAGCCCGAGGGCCAGTCAAGTCGAGTCAAATTAGGCTCCCAGGGCGTGACAACATCCCCGCGTCCTAGAGCCTAGACTCGAAGTATTTCTATAAATATTCATCATATGAATTCATTTGGAGTAATCTTTAAGCGAAACTCTACTATTAAATAGCTTTTAAAACACGAAACTAACTTAGGCATCGGGTAGCTACGATCGATTTTGGTTGAGTCTCGTGCCTAACCCAGGGTATAAGCAGGAGGCGGAGAGACGAGCATGCAGTAACAGCTGTCACGAGGAGTGGGGCATATATACAACCACCTCGGAATCGCATCGCGACTACCTGAGATCATATCCCACTATCACCTCGGGAATCACATCTACCGAACTCACGGGGCCCAAAACAAAGAAGCAGTCCCGGACGAGAGGAATCGGGAACCTACTTTCGGGATAAATCCCCGGACCTCAATCAAGAAAACGTAGATGAGTCGAAGACCCAAATTTCTAGGTTTCATCCGTCCGGAAGACTTCTGGAAAAAGACACTCATCACTTGGTAATAATATTTATTACATGAACATATATTTATTTGTTTAAATATTACTCTCTCGTTTGGTTAGCTAATTAATTTCTATATATCTTGTATCCAGGAATAAGTGTCCGAGGCTAACAAGAATGAACACAAGCGGGTTATGGACACTAATCTTTGCCTTGACCAATTTTCATTATTGGCTTAATATCTCCTTAAACCTCGTTTAACACCACCAGTAGAAGCCTCCCAATAAAGACCTTCATCCAACAAATAACAAATGGGATATAGGTGTCATCCACCCCATCCCAGTTTAAGCATGCCTTTAATATCTTACGCGAAACGCAGCAGCATCTGTCGGAAGCTTGCTGGGCCTGAGTACAAATAATAAATAACTACAGAGACAACGGTTCCCATTTGCAAGCCACTAAGGCGATAAATCCGGTTGATCTCGTTAGCGAAACTAAGTGACTAACGAGTTACATAATCCATGATGATGCGCGTTTATCCTTTGAAGCACAACGATTAACATTGCCTTGAGAAAGGCGTTTCACCCGGTCGTAAGCTTTTTTATATCAAGTTTAATAGATATATACCCGCACACTTACGGCTCTGGTTTGTGATGCGCCTTTGTGGTACAAAAGCACTTTGAATGCAGAGATTAGAATGCTGCTTCAACCGTCTTTGCTAAGCGTCTTAGCAACCACGCTCTTGGCATTCTGGTATAGGTCTAAGTATGTCATCGCCGCGTTGACACTAACTGAAAACCCGATAGACAAGTACATGTTTTTGAATCGACTAACACATATATAACACTTATAAATTAGCATTGTTAATCTGAAGCCAATAGTTGAAAATGTTTGCATTTATTTATCTAAAGTATTATTCCTTAAGATTGATGCCACGTTTTAGACAATGTTAATTTATAAGTGTTATATCTTAATAATTCAAAACTATATAAACAATTAATTATAAGTGTTATATATGTCTTAGTCGAATCAAACATATAAATTTTAATTGATGTATACAACAATGTCTTAAACTTTGCTAGGGAAGGTTGTTGTTATAACGATTAGCGAAAATATGATCTTGATTGATAAGTTGTGTATATGATATCTTTTTACATTTAGTTCTGGAACTCTAGGTGCTTATCTAGTATCAGTCTTTGAAATACTAACATAGCAGGATAATGTTAAGAGGGAAAACGTACAAGAGTTATGTCTGTTGAACTATGCATCACAATATTTCGGAAGCTATTTAGTCTAAGCATGATGCTTACTTAGATCATGGTCAATGAATTTTATATTTTAAATGGATTTTTCATGTATACAAATTTTATAAGTTATATTTGCAATAATATTGAAATACTATAATTTATCGATTGTGATATTAACTAGTTATATTGAAATATCATTATTTATCAATAATGGTATCTCTGGCGATAGCGAGTTAAATCGGACTATTGGTAACAGCTATTGGCATCGAGTGCAACGAATACATCACATCTGATTAGGCTTTTGACTTGGAAGCACCAACTCATGATGCAGATAACCACCACCGATGCTACCAATCCCTGTATACATGCGACAAGCGGTGGGGCTGCATCTCTATTCAATAATATACTTATATATACTCGATAACTTAACATGTCGTGTCTGCTTGAAATCTCCCGCTAGGCGGCAAGTGGTGGTTAGATAGATAGTAATAACCTTACCCATGTTACTACAAGGAGGTTGTTTTCAAATTGATCGAAGTGTAATGAAAACTATCGCCTCGCACCATGAAATAGATAAAGATCATGGGTGTGTAATGATCTATTTTTACATCAGAACCAGATATCATCTTTTATATAAGCCAAGTAATTGTGATGATAAAAAATTTGAGAGTGTAATCGGAAGTTATTTTTATTGTTATACATGTTAATAGCTAGTTAATGTGTCAAAGTGTGTTCCATAATTTAGCAAAGACAATGATCGATTCATTCTTTAGCTATCATTTTAAACTTGAGAAAGATTTTTTTTTTTTTAACTACGCATATAAAGGCACCAAGAGGCGATATTAAATCCCAGCTTCGGTGGTTCCAATCTCTCTCAAAAGCGAGGGCCATTATACGGCCGAGTAGATAGCTCCAAATCTTTGGCATGTCAGCGGTGCTCGAATATGGAGTAGGATGGTATCACTCAAAGAACTTAGCATGGAATTTGAAGATCATGTCAATTTCGCCAATAGTATGAATAGTAGTAGCACTATTGGTTGTTGTACTATTGGTTCACTTCACTATTAAGTTGATTCGAAAACAAACAAAGCGTCTAATTATTTATCCAAAGGCAAAGTTGCATACTATTGATCCACATTAAATCTTGGGCGAAGCTTCTTGAAAGCATTGGGGAATATTAATGTGGAAAGCAACATTATTGATTACATTATAATGCCCGACCCATAAAAATGTGTATTATTGATATGTTTGATATGATTTGATTGTTCTTACTCCTACCATGAGATCGTCTTAACTGGGAGCTACTCACATAAGAACTCCGTTGTTAAATGCTTGACTTTGAAGGGTAATTCTAGGATGGGTGACCACAATACAGGAAGTTTCTTGAGTGAGCACGTGAGTGAGGACAAAGCGTCTTTGGAAAGACCACGTGGTGGTTTGTGGTGATCCATGCGTCTAATAAACGTGCAGACCCGATTGGCCCAGGAGGCGGGCGTTCTAAGATAATTATCGAGGAAGCAGAAACCATCCGAAGTGTGGGAGTAAGTCTTTATGCGGTATGAAGTGCAGGACAAACATTAGGAACCTCTAGAATCTCACACGGATGAGTACGGTCTTGGATGTGTTGTGGGTACCAGCCGAGGGCCGTTGAGTATTTAGTGGGAGGTTGTAATGCCCGACCTTAGTATGTGTGTGTGATATGTTTGATATGATTTGATTGTTGCTACTACATTACCGTCACGGTGAATCTTAAGCTTTAAATCCTATAAGAACTCCGATGTTAGCGTCTGGCATTTGAAGATGAATAGGATGGGTGACATTAGGAAGTTTCTCGAGTGAGCTGCGTGGTGAGGACAAAAGCGTCTTTGGAAAAGACGTGGTGGTTTTAGAGGCCCGATCCATCAAATCTAATAACCTGCCCGACCCGGTGAGCCGAGGCGGGCGTTCTGACAACAAAAAGCTAAGAGCCCGTCGAAATTCTAGAGTTAGACGGTTTATTCTGGACATTTTCAATGCATTCTCGAAGCGTTGCGTAATAACTTTGGAGAAAAATGATTGGTTGGACATTTCCTCTTCAAGAAGAAGTAAACTGTGAACGTATTGATGATCATGTCCATTTGTAGATTTGAAGTCCAATTTAGTCGATTAGGGTTGCTGAAGAATTAGGGATTGTGCTAATCAATTTGGGAAAACATATTCAATTAAGTAGCACATGACCGGCACGTGACCAACTAATGGCTAGTACAAGAATAGAGGAAGGACACATGTAGGTACGTTATTGGTCGAAAGTGAGCTGAAGACTTGGCAGTTAAATTAGTTAGAATAGTTTCATCAGCAACATCTTTAATCCGATCAAGATTGATTGTTGTTAATATTATCATGTAATCTTATCAACTTTGAGATGGCTATATATAGATTCTGCATCTTCGCATTATGTAACCAGTTTTGAGAATCTGATAAATGAAATTTTTTTGCTTTTCTTCGATTAAGTTCTTGTTGTTTAAAGCACATTTGTTATTCTTGTTTGTTTATATTCTCAAATTCTTTATGATATCAGAGCCATCGTCACCAATCGATAACAATAACAGTTTCAAAGTTTACTCTAGAAGATCGAAAGGAATCATGTCTAGAGGTATTGATAATAGAACTTTTGTTCGCCCAGCTGATGGAGGTGTTGATGAGTACAAATTTGGTCAATGTCCTTGGGTGGAAGTGATAACCCAGGCATGTCGATTGTGACTGTGGAATTGTCAGAGAACAATTATGCTATATGGTCTATGTCATTAAGATGCTGCTTTTTGCTACAAGAAAATTAGGATTCATTAATGGCGATTGCTAGAACTGAGGTAGTGGATTCATATGATCGTTGGAAGAGAATTGATTGCATGGTCTCTTCTTGGATCTTGAATTCTATCTCAACTGGCATGAAAGAATAGTTCATGTTCACTAATTCAACCAAGAAGTTATGGGATGAGATTAGTTCTAGATATGAGTTATGATGGCCCCATATGATGCAGTTGGAGAGGAAAATTGTTAGAGGTGAGCGATATAACTAAGCAGATATATCAACACCAAGCCTCACGGGTCTAATATCTACATGTAATACGAGCAGGATAATAGTGAAAATACCAGTAAATAACGCGAGATCTTTATACGGGTTCCCGCCAGTGCGTCCGTTAACTGTGCCAGAAATCAACTAGAAGAACTCTGATGATTGTTACAAAGTCCTATCAAACTAGCTTCTCCAATTGAGTAATACTTTATAATTTAGTATTTTCAATGTGGAAATCTACACACTAGATTTAGCTTAGAATGATATCTGAATGTCACAAATCAAGTAGAAATTTCTTCTATTAATTTGGAACAAAAATTTAGAAATTGGAATTTTTGGATTATGAAATAAATGTGACCTAATCCCATTTATTCTCTTTGAACCGCCATTGTCGAGACCTCGCCGAGACCCGGTCGATGGCCAATTCTCGATAGCCTCAGCCTGCCGAGCGGTATACAGACCGGGCATCAGAAGCGAGACCTGGCCGCCTAGGGACCTCGAGTGCCAGTAGGCTCCATCTGAACCGGCTCCATTTGTACATCGAAACCCCCATCGAGACCACAGTCTCAGAGAGTCTCGATCCCACCAAATCTCAAACACTTGAAAATGCCTTATTCCCGTGTCTCCCTTGAAGCCTTTTTCAAATCCCGTCTTGAGGCTTTCGATTCAGCGGCGGCACGCCCGGTATAAAACCGAAGGTGCTTTGAAAGTCGAACACAACTTGATTTCTCCTTGATTTTACAACCTTTGTAAACATATCGGCCGAGATTTCGATCTCCCGAGAATCTTGTCAGGCAGGGACCCCGTTCTCAATGAAGCATTATGAAATGGAACTGGAGTCACATGTCTTTGTCTCGCATGAAACAAAGGTTGTTAGCGGATGCATCGCACTCGGCTATCACAATACAAAGGTGTTACATCCATGCTCAAGATTCGAGTTCTTTCAAGAAAATGCGCAGCTTGGATCATCTCTTTCACGGCTTCCGCCCATGCTTGACATATTACACTCGCGGCTTAACATCTCTCCCAGTTTGCAACTTGATCTCCGACTAATAGCGGTACCCTGACATTGAATACATATCCTTTATTAGACTTTCTACTATCAACATCTTACCGTTATCGGCATCTCATCAGCTAACCCCGTACTAGATTTACGGAAACATAAGGATTTTCGGCGCTACGTTTAGGTATCTCGAAATCCTTGCTATTTCAATGTTCTTTCTGGGTTAGGCGTATATCTACGACAACTCCCGGCATGTGCAATATCGGTCTAGTGCACACCATAACATACATAAGATACCTACTATGACCTCAAGGCACCTTATCCATATACTCTAAATAAATGCTTAGGTCTCAAGAATGTTATGCGATAGTGAAAATGTAAGCGACTAGCGAGTCTTTACAGGCTTTGCATCCGGCATATTAGATAAGCAGTTACTTAACGGTATTCTTCTTGTGTCAATCTCGGAAAATCGATCTCGATTATCCTCATCCGAAATTTTAGCAGCTTACTAGGTCTTTAAAGCAAATCCAGCGAGCAAATCTTTCTTTGACATGTTCACTTTTGCCGTCGACTCCCTTGTCAACATGTCGTCAACGTAAAGAAGTAAGATAACATAATCTTTTGAAACTTCCTTATGTAGCAACGGCGGTCGATGCACCCAACACAAACTTCAACGCGATAAAGTTATCAAGGTAATATTCTATTTGCCTAGGAGCTTGTTTCTTCATCTAGATCACCATGTAGAAACGCAGTTTTTACATCCATCTGATGAAGGTGCGGAATCAAATCTCACCATTGCAATCCCGGAAACGATTCGATTGTCTGAAGCTTGACTACGGGTGAGAATATTTCAGTGTAGTCAATTCCTTCCCTCTGTTGGAATCCCTTGACAACCAAGAGCTTTGTAAGCGTTTACTTCCATCCTGTTCCTCCTTGATTCGGTGGGCCATTTATTAAATATTCTTCTACGAACTCACAGGTGGTGCCCAACTCCAGCGTCGTGTTTACATCCTTATTGAAGCTCCATCTCTCCTCTTTCATCGCCCCAACTCCCTTGATCGCTTCATCACATTTATGCTGCTTTGACACAACTAACGAGGCTCGCATCGTCATTTATGATGAAAGTTAGCGAGGAGAATACCTACGAGTTGGTTTTGTGCTGGTACTTAACTAGAGAAAAGGTGTCTCACACACATCTTGATCACTGCCGAAACAATCTCTTCTGTTGATCCTTGTGAGGAAATGTTATCATGGACTCGTAGATCTCCTCTCCATGAACCCATCTCTTACAAAAGGTGGCATATCAGTAAGAAAAGGATGTGAACCGATGCCGGGAGCGGGGGCATGATCGAGGCATGCCATTTGGAAGGAACCGAGTCATGGTCTTCTCTAGCATTTGAACTAGGTATTTCGGTTGTGACTCCTTCCACTTCTCCTCTCCTCTAACACTTTTCATCCATCTGCATATACTTTTGTTCATTGAAGACCACGTGCTCGAATGATCTTCGGTTCTTGAATGTAGAACTGTATCCATCCAGTAATCGCCATAACCAATAAAATAGCAAATGTTAGATTTAACTAAACTTATTTCTAGCATTTGCTTCACTTTCTATGTTATCGCTAACTGACCAAATACTTTCGGGAAAGAATAATTTACTTCTTAGAACTCAGCTTCTCTTGAGAATTACGAAGTCGGAGGATTGAAGGTCCTACGTTTATCAAGAGAGGTAAGCGTTATTGATTCGTGCGCGAGCGTTTGAGGTAAACCCGCAGTGTAGCCTCGTGCCAGCGCGTTCGATGACGTCTGTTCGTCCCTACCAATTTACTCAGTTACACATTTGGGGTGTTCGGAATAGTATACCGTCCTTATTCCATTCGGCCTGATATTGTTTGAAATCCATATCCTTGTATTCACCCCATTGTCGGATCTCAGGCACTTCACTCCGGCCCGTCGTTTCTGACCATAGCTCTCCCGTTTCTTGAAGACTTCGTAAACTTGGTTATTTTCCGGAAGCCAGCCGAACCTTTCTCGTGTCATGTCCAGTGAAGGTTACATATCGATGAACCTCCAGAACCAGCAGTAGCCCGGTCCCCGAACATCGTGTGTGAACAACTCGAGCCTCTCGGATTTAGGCTGTGCCAGTTTTAGCAAAGCCCGACTTTTCTTACTGGCTTCCACAGCAGCCTTGTTCCTTGAGATATGATGATCAATGATTTGAGCTCGGGTATCACATTATTTGAAACAAGTAGTTTCGCCTTTCTGTCATATTGGCCCAATCGGTTGTGCCTGGCTTATAGATCTTCTCGGAAGCTATCCTTATAGTCGTTTGAGAACTCCCGGTAAGGTAAATGCCTATTTTGGTTCTCGAGACTACGGTCGTTGCGCCTCGAGCTACCTTCGGTTACTTCACCAAGCGTAGTTCGGTAACCATCCTCATCCGATTGACTCGCGAGAAATCAAACTCTTCGCGGCCGGTAAATGCATTTTAGTCGATCTCGGGTGAACCATTCGACAACTTCAAGTTCCCGCATCTCCCGTACCTTCAATGCTTTAGTGGCTCACGTTAGCAAGATGGGCTGACCCATAATCTCAGCCATATAATTGACATTATCGTGAGGTGGGTGTAGTATGAAGCTTGATGCTCTGAATCGAGAATCTAAGAATTTATTGAGCAATCAGCGGACAAGAGTAGAGCGTCAGCATGAAAATTAATTGACAACATTCGCATCCCATTTCTTGTTGCCCTGCCATTGCCGGATGCGCTTCGTTGCCCTTGACATGTGACCGGTC
Organism: Lithospermum erythrorhizon; assembly: GCA_019722365.1. Classification (NCBI taxonomy): domain Eukaryota; kingdom Viridiplantae; phylum Streptophyta; class Magnoliopsida; order Boraginales; family Boraginaceae; genus Lithospermum; species Lithospermum erythrorhizon. Next base: position 51,727 of record JADFUC010000462.1, on the reverse strand, counting down.
TTTGCCACGTCGGCCTTTCGAGTACGTCCTCGAACTTTGAAACCCTCTTGGCATGACCTCCATTTATTCTTGTCATTTCTTTGTCATAGTTCTGCCTTTGTCTATATTTAATCACGAGGAACCTTTCCAACTCCGTCATTCTTCCGAACTAGCGGACGGACATAAACTCTTCGACCACCTTAGTACCATTCTCATTTCGACTAAATTACTTTCATGGCCATTCGTTGAGCTCTATTATCTCGCTAAGAATGCGATGAAGTATCAATGCTTGTAATTAAATCCTCGAGTGCTTCAATGATGAGCAAGCGATTTATGAAACTATTGAAATTAAGGTGCTACGCAATGGAGTATTCATTGACATCACCGAGTAAACGGTTGCTTAAATCGGCCGTACACTATTGTTGGCGGATGGTTTCTCATACTCTGCCGACAAAGCTATAAATTAACCGCTTTGTCGTGGTCTCGCCCATCACATTAGCGTTTCTAGAAACACGGTCATATGCGGCATCTATCGCAATTCCATCTTCATCTCCATATTTAAGACTTACCATACAAAAGGCTTATGAAGCTTCTTCCCATCTAAAATAATCCTCCGTGTTCATCTTTCCGATGAAATGACCCGTCGAATTTATCTGGCGTATCGTCTGCGCCCCGTATTTTGCCATTGAATTTCGGATAAACTATATACAGACTCGAAACTTGACAGCTCTGATACGGTGTTGGGAGCGAGCGATATAACTAGTTATATCAGCATGAGCCCTGCAGTCTAACTCTACATGTAATACGAGCAGTTAATTGAAAATACCAAAGTAAATAACACCGAGATCTTTATCTGAGTTCCGCCTCGAAAGTGCGTCCTGTTCTTCTTTAGCAATCAACTAGAAAAAGAACTCTGTCTTCCCAAAGTCTGTCAAGCCAAACTTCTCCGATTGAGTATCTTTTTTATAAATTTCGTGATACCCGGTAATGAATCTACACACTAGATTTAGCTTAAAATGATATGGAATGATACAATCCAAGTGAGAACAACTCATGAATTTGGAGCAAAAGAAATTTAGAGAAATTGGAATTTTTTAGTTGTGAAATAAAATGGGCTGTCCCACAATTTATTACTATTTGAACGCCATTGATTGAGTCCTCATCGAGACCCGGTCTCGATGGCGAATCTCGATAGCCTCTCGAGCCTCTCGAACATCTATACAGGCCAAGACATCAAAATGTATCGAGACCCCGTGAGGACACCGAGTCTCCGATGAGGCTCATCTGGAGCCCAGAACAATTTGTGCGTAGACCTGAAGGGTCTCGATCCCTACATCTTCAAACACTTGAAAATGCCTTGCTCCATAAAATCACCTCCTTGAATCAAGGCTCTATGATTGTGGTTGCCTATTATTCTAAACTTCCAAAGATTATGGGATGAGATTGTGATCTTGAGCCACTGCTTTGTGTGCGCTTATATGGTAGGTCATCCTTGTGCTGGGTGCGAGAATCTAAGAGATAGGTAGAGAAATTAATACACTTTCTTTTGGTTTTGTGCCAAATTTGATGTACTTTCGAAAGGATCAAATTCTAACCATGGATTAACGCTCTCTTGTGAAGCGAGCCTATTAATGATATCCCTGATTTGAGAGGAAGTCTGGCGATACTTGCAAACCAAAGTTCTTGGATCAAGTAGATGGTAATGCTGCCTTGTTTGTAAGGCCTGTGTCAGAGGTCAAGAGATTCAAGAAATGGGAGGACAAGAAGACATTCATGAATTGTGATCATTGTGGAGTCAAGGGTCATGTTAAGGAGAATTGCTTCAAGCTTAAAGGTTATCTTTCAAAGTGGGGAAATAGCAAGAATATGAGGCCAAGATTTCAAAACAAGATAAGTATGAGCTACACAAATTAACTAATGTATTTCCTTCGAATACACTTGTAGGTTGACAGACTCAAAAAATGTAAATAAGCCATTGACTAGCTTGATGTAGGCATGGAAGCCTTATAGGCGAAAATGGTTAAAAATGGAAGGGCATCAAACCAGTAGTTACATGACACAAAGTTGGTAATTTGCAGGGGTTGTTTCCAATAATGGAAAAGGATTGTATAGTTCTTGGATTATTAATACAGGAGCCACAAACCATATGTGTTGTGATAAGAACCTATTCTTAACTCCTATTCAATTGAAACAACCTATGGTATAACTTTAAATATTTATTTGTTAGGCATGTTTTGTGAATTCAAACATGTCTCAAAACAAAGGAATTCGAGGTATAGTTAATGCAGAGGCGTGAGTGAGGATCAATGAAGGATTGTGATTGATACAATGTCTTAATAGGAGATATAAACTGTGATGGAGAAGTTAATGAGTGGATCATTAACTATGAAAGCAACAGAATGGAGTACAGCCGTGGTGATTATACTAATTTGAGGAAGCCAATCGATCGAGTTGATTCTTTGGTCTGCATCAAAGGAAAGTTTTCGGGAAGCATGGTATTTCAGCCCAGCGTTGAAGATTGAAGATTGCAATCGAGGATTGCGTCGAGGAAATCAAGGTTACTGATTGATCAATGCATGATCAATGGTGGCTCACAAATGGCCCAGTCGTTAGATCTGATAAATTGAGGCTTTACTCTGGTTTACTAGCGTCGGTTGTTCTAGTGATTATATGTGTTTGGGTGAGAAAAAGAATTAGAGTGATTGCTTGATGAAGCCATTCTAAATGAAATCTAGTAAGTTTTCTTGGGTCTTTTGGTTGATTGTTTTGTACTCATACTCGAGGTTAGGCACATAAAATATGAGTGGAACATGGTCGGAGTCACGGAAGGTGTCAGCAAACGGGGACATAGCATTACATCACTGTATAAAACTTTTGGTGTCGTTTACTTTACGTATTTCTTTTTGCCCAGGTTAGCTTAGTGTTGCTCGTTAGTATACTTGGGACATACGTAGCAATCAATTAAGTTCTGACATGGTCAAATAATGTTACCTGATAACCTGGTAATTAATCAATAGGTTGATCGAGGGGATTCCTGATTGTTTCACTTTTCTTGATCGGAATTGTGTTTTGCGTGACAAGCCAATTAAAGAGTTGTTGGGTTGCTACCGCAGTTAAAGGACTTTATAATGCGTATCTTTGATTCCTTGAAGTTGTGCCTTATTGAGTTTCTTTCTTTTATTTATTTACGATGTTAGGAATCGGTTCCATCAATGTTGTTTGTCTCGTTACGTAAATGGTAGTGTATTTGGCATTTTAGAATGGGCCATAGTCCCCTAGATGTACTTTAGCATCTTGATGTGGTTAGTAAATCTGCAAAGTTGCATAATAAAGAGGTGCCTTGTGACATTTTTTTTTTATCCAAACAACACAAACTTATGTTTCATGTTAGTAATTCTAAGACTACTAATGCTTTTGACTTGATACATGTGGATGCGTGGGGAGAGCGCTATAGGGTATACCTTCGGTTCACAATTCTTTATCATAATTAGATGTTCTGGCATTAGGAGTTTATGGACATTCATGTTAAAAGATAAAACTTTGGTGGCACAGACTTTAAAAGAGTTTATTACTCTTATTAAAACACAATTTAATAAGAATGTCACGGATATTATAACAGATAATGGAACTGAGTTCTTGAATAGATATTGATAACGGTTATGTTTGTAGACTTAGTTATGATACATGAGACCTACGTGTTCTATACCCTCAGCCAAGAATATGAAGTTGTGGGAGGCATAAATAATTACTTCAAATTGCTAGAGCTCTTGGGGGAGGCTATATTGACTGCAACATATATTATTAATAGGTTGCCCACACCTGTCTTACAACTACTTCTTCTTGGCTGTAAGACTAAACTGCAGTCCAAACATGTAGAGAGTTTTGGCATTTGTGCTTTGTTATTGAAAACGAGGTCAAGTGCGATAAATTGCGGCCCTAGAGCTTCTGAGGCTGTATTTCTGGATATGTTCACCACAGAAAAAGACCTTACAAAGTGTATAACTTGACTACACATAAGTGCAATGTGTCTAGGGATGTTGTTTTCCATGAAGCTATCTTTCCATTCCAGTTTCTACCTAAGTGTCATTTATGTTCTGATGATGTTACTAAGATGAGGACATTGCTCAAGACTTGTTGAGGCTGTCAATGCGATGAAATTGGGGAAGTTCTGACATGGTGATTATGAATCTGGCCAATGCTCCCCGAACACAATGGGAAGAGTACTAGACCTAAGATTAAGTCTAGTTATTTGCAAGATTTATGCTCCCGTCACGCTATCTAGTAATTACCGTGTTTGCCTACCGTGTGCCTACTCTTTTATTCTGCTGTTGATGTTCCTCAATCTTTGTCAGATCATAGTGCTTTCCTAGCAAACATTGTATATGATCGGGAGCCTACTTCATACAAGAAGGCAAGTACATCACCTAAATCGCCTTAAACCATAGAAAAGGAACTCCAAGGCACCAGGAACGACACCGTGCTGGTGCATCTACTGCCCGGGGAAAGAAACCCGATATAGGGTGAAAGTGGGTGTTCAAAAGTCAAGAGGAATCCAAATGGAGCGCTTAAAGGTACAAAACAAAGTTGAAGTTTGCCCAGGTTATACACAAGTGGAAGGTGAAGACTACACAGAGGATTTTTGCAGGTTGTCAGGTATTAACTGAGGAATTTTTGTTTGCTTTAATGACTTCAAATGCTTGGAGTGTTCATCAAATGGATATCGTGATATAATACTTAAATGGCACTTTAGATGAGGTTATCTATATGAAACCACCTCGTGGTATGCTTATGAGTGCAAATCAGGAAATGCATAAATTGAAGAATCAATATATGGCTATAAGCAATTTTGCCAAGAGTAATGGGAATAGTATTTTTACTAAAACTTTAAAGGAGTTTGGATACTTGCAGTCCTCTAATGATCATTGTTTGTTTAGTAAGATTGGTGATGGGAGATTCATTGCTTTACTAGTCTATGTTGATGACATCTCAGTTATTGAAAATGATATCAAGGAAGTAGAGGCTGTCAAGAATCATTTGAATGAAGTGTTTACCATCAAGTATTTAGGGAAAGCTAAATTTTTCTTAGGAATTGAGATAGTGCAGGCCAAAGAAGGGATTTACTAAATCAAAGGAAGTATGTGATGGATATGCTCTGAATGTTGGATTGATGGAAATGAAACACACTCCACACTTTATCACCCGGCGGTTTGTTGTTGCATAGTGAAAGGCACCACAACTTATCACGGGATGACGTGCTGAGAGGGATTCATAGGTAGACTATTATACTTGAGTTTTACTAGGCCGGATATCGCGTATCTTGATCAGCAGGTTGAGCCGGTTGTACGTACTCCTAGAGTGCATTGAAGACAGCAATTCACATATTAAAGTATCTCAAAGGTGCTCCATCAAAGGGGTTGTTTTACTCGGCCAAACAATGCCGGTGTGCTCGCTACATATAGTATTCGGCCGGAGGCGTGTCTCGAGCTAAGAAGGTCCTTAACAGGGATGTTGCATTTCTTGAAGCTGATCTTTGATTTCTGGAAGACTAAAGAAATAGACACGATTCTGAAAGAGCTCGGTGAGGCCGAGAATCTGAGTGTGGCAACTCTTGTGTCTTCTGCGGTTAAGAGTTGAGTTTCCTCAGCTATGAGTTATGGTGTGACAATCGGCGGTATCCGTATTACTTCCAACCTGGACACAGAGAGAACTAAACAGTTAGATATAGATTGTCATGTGGTTCGAAATCAGTTCTTAAAAGGGTTGATTAAGCCTCAGCATATTAGTTCAGTTTCACAAATTGCAGATTTGTTTACAAAGCCACTACTTGGTACCATTTCGGTCTTTCTGAGTCAGTGAGATGAAAGATATTTTCTCCACGTCTTGGCGGGTATGAAAGTATTGATTGATTATGTCTATTTGCGATTTGAAGTCCAATTTAGTCGATTAGGGTTGCTGAAGAATTAGGGATTGTGCTAATCAATTTGGGAAAACATATTCAATTAAGTAGCACATGACGGCACATGATCAACTAACGGCTAGTACAAAGAATAGAGCAAGGACATGTGTAGCTACGTTATTGGTTGAAAGTGAGATGAAGACTTGGCAGTTAAATTAGTTAGAATAGTTTCATCAACTTAGCTTATCATAATCCGATCAAGATTAAGGATTGGTTGTTGAATCTTATCATGTAATCTTATCAACTTTGAGATGGCTATATATACATACCATCTTCACATTATGTTACTTCAAATTTTGAGAATATAATAAATGGAATTTTTCTTCTTTTTCGATTAAGTTCTTGTTGTTTAAAGAACATTTGTTGTTCTTGTTTGTTTACATTCTCAAATTCTTTGTAAACTAACGATGTCAAGAAGAACTAAATATCCAAGCATTCCGTAAAACTAAACAACAAGAATATTGATTGACTGAGGACTACATCAAGAAGTAAACTAGGATGTAGCGAAGCACTAAATACCAAGCATTCTACAAACTTACGAAAAAAGGCCTAGGCCAATTCGAACTATCCAGCAAGGTCTAGCTATACAAGGTAAACTAAGTGTGATGTGTACACAATCTAATTGGCGGAGATCAATTAGGTTAATAAAAGCATTCAATGTTCAAGGAAACGTACTATCTAGCATGAGGACAATAAAAATATTTGACAAATGAGATGTAAAAGGTGAGAATCATTGCGCCGCAAATGCCCAATGCTATTCCCAAAACCTTTGCCTTTCCAGCTCTTGTATTCAACATTAAGCTCTCTATAATTTGGAAATCAAATAAATAAATACGGAGTATTACATTGTATGACCTTGTTATAACTTGGACAAGATTTTTACTGTGAGATTGGATATCAGTAGGCAATTAGGAATTCTCAATTCATACTTTCTGAATTCGATAGTACTATATATAACATTTTGGGTCAACTCGTAAACAACCTTCATGTTATCTTAGTGTAAGGTTGCCCAAAGTCCGATACTTAGGCAAGAGAGTGAAAAGACCAATTAGAGGCATTGAGACATGTTTTACACATACTTTATGTTACACTTTAGCTAGTTGAAATACTTAGTTTCCTATACTACTAAAAAAACACTTAATAAGTCATTTAATTAAAACTGACATTTAAAAATACCATCTAAAAGCACTTGGGCCAGCTCAGCGTGTTTAAGTATCATACTATATATAATGTCTGAGGGAGGATTAGCTAACACAAGTGAAGCCAAATTAATGTATTTCCTATTTTACCCTTCTAGATATATTTTTTTATTTTATAATTTTCATAGTAACTTCTTCATGTTTGTAACCGTCTAACAAGATAAATTCTCCATAAACTACTACTATAAATATTATCTACTACGTAATACTCGTATTATCACAGATAATAAAAGTTGTTCAAGTCTACATCTTTATTTTCTCCATGGTAACTTTTTCATCTTATTTCTTTTAGATTTTTTTAAATTTTTCATTTATTTATTATAAAAATAATAAAATAATTTGCACATCTGAAGACTATACACGTATAAGCTAGTAGTATAGAGTAGTTGAGGAAAAACAATATAATCTATACTAAAGGCACTTACATGTCGTCTCTCGGTCTACATTTCAAAAGCAAGCTGTCGATCCTCGTGAGCCGCGCCGCAGCTTGATGTGATGGCAAAAACCACATCTTATTGTAAGTTTTATACCTGCTTTCCCCAAAAATCGTTCTCAATCGAAAAAGATTGTCATTTTGCTATGGCAATTTCATAGGACTGTCAGTTTTGAAGTTTGATTTGGTGCTTTTTATTTCTATGTAATCTACTATAAAGATGATATTTTTTGTTTAAATTGAATTGTATAATTAATTATTAAAATCTCCCAATTTGTTAATTTGACCAATTTTGATAATATTTTTGGGATGTGTGCATTATATTTGTTTGATTTATATATATATATATATATATATATATATATATATATGAGTCATCGGTAGATCTAGGTGTCTATCGAAAATGTCATCTTCCACCAGATATTATGGGCCATCAGCCCATAATTAGGCTGGGTTAAAAAATTGTGGTGATCGACTATAATGTTTTTAACTGGGTTGTGGTTCTTGTTGTATTTTCAAGTGAACTGAAAAAAAAATTGGTCTGCCAGAAAGTTTGGAACTTGCATAATACTACACAAATCATGGGTGTTGACTTTTGACTTTTATGTTGTACCTGCTTGAACTTTGACCGTATATATTTTATTTGTATTGTATAATATTTGATGAGAACTATATCAATGAAAATATTTTAAACTACTTCATTGATGTATCTTTTTATCAAATATTATACAACCACGAAACAAATATATTTAAGGTCGAAGTTTGAAAATTACAACTATAAAAAAAGTGGACAATCTTTGTGGGATGGAGGGAGTATGTAATTGCATGGATTTAGCGAAGATGAGAACATCATATGATCTTGATTAATTTTTAATTTGAAATACAATAGATCATTTGGGTGAGTTTAATGTTCTATGATATACAAGTTTATACCTAAAAATCTACAATTTGTCTTGTTTTCTTCCAGAGAACCATGAGTGCTCAATATTCCGGATTACATGCGGATTTACACATGTAATACGCTAACGGCCATATTGTTGGAAATCTTAGAATCGGGGAACCCAATACGTTCTTTGTATAAGTACATTGTCTGGTTTCGCCGGAGTTAACCATCTCGAACGAAGGATGGTAGAGAAGGTGTATCGATATGATTTGTGTCATTATATATTTATCCAAATGTTAGAGATTTCTTCTCCACCCTTGTTTATTATTATCACGAATTTCAAATTATTGGTGTCAGTATTTTTCTTACGGCAAAAGGCAGGAATGATTACCTATGTTTGAGTTATATTACTTATGTTTCAAAGGGGCATAGTTGATCACTTATGTTTCAAATATGGTCTCAGTTGGTACTTTCGCCTAATTTCCAGTTAAGTGGACGTTAAATTGATCACGTGCCTATCAAGTGACTTCTAATGATGGGTAATTTAGTAATTTCACACCTTTCTTTTCCCCAAAAAAAATCGAAAAAAAAAGAAAATATGTTAAAGGCTTTTGGTCTCCGAGGGTTTATAATCTTCTCATTCAATTTCAAACAAAAGCTCTCAAAGACATGGTTAGTATATGAATTTACCATTCTTAATACTGACCAGCATGGACTATAATGCGAAGATGTTGAGTTTATATATAATGGTATGTTCATTCTTATTTTTAGTTAAAATTATTTTTGAGACTCTAGTTGAAATCAATATTTAAAAATTGGAGATTTTTAGGGGTTCGGATTACCTAGGGTATTTTGAGCATTTAAAAATTAGGGCTTTTTAGGGATGAGTAATAATTAGGGTTTTTAAATATTTAACAATTAGGGCTTTTTAGGTATCCATATTAATTAGGGCTTTTACATTTTAATTTGGACTTTTACATATAAATGTGCTAACATATGTCCTTTTTTGTACATGTAGAGGTATATGATGAGTATTTATGTGTGACAGTCTATGTGGGTGGGAGGTTTAAGATGAAACGTATATTGTTGGGGGTAGGATAGTTGATTTTGATTGGTTTCTTCCAAAAGATTTAGACCTGAGGGTTATAGATGAAATGGCATTCACGTCTTTGGACATTCTTTAGATAGTTTGAGATGCATTATACATACAATGTTCATGGTTGGGGTTCTACAAATCATTAATGACTCGTTAATTAATAAATTAAAAATGTGAGATTAATAAATTTATTTCTGAAGAATTTGAAACCAGCAATATTTATGTCTCATGATATATGTTTGGGGAGTTAATTATTAAAGTAAACTTCAAAATGAAATTGATAGAATTAAAATGTTCGGATTTACCATGGGGTTGGAGCTTTTTAGGCTGACAGTACTAACTGTCAAATAAGCGAAAAACCGCCAACTATTCCCACTTTTCTTTTCTTCCCATGACTAGCAGAGTCTCTCAAAATTTTCGTTTTTCTTCTTTAATTTTCTCCTCGTCTCTCTCGAGAACTTTGGACGCCAGGTACTGGAGAGAGCACCATTTCAAGTACCGTCCTCGTCGTTTCAGGTAAAAGGTCGATCTTTGTTGAATATTTTGTGAGTTCGGTTGGAGTTGACTTTTTGTATTCCAATTTTATTGCTATAATAATCGATTCTTGGGTTCTAAATTAGTTGTGTGAGTTGAAATATTGTATTTGATGTATTAATTTAAATTTGACATAAACACCTGGAATTTTGGGTTGAGCTCGGTTTTATAAGATATTATTGAATATAATTATTGTAGGATTAGATTATAATATAGGAGTTGATAATGATCGATATTTGGGTGAAAGTGTTGTTATAGTTGAGTTGACTTTCGGTGATTGTGGGTTGAATTTCTGCAAAAGCGTGGTTGATAGTATAAAATTATTGGACCGTTATTGTGATTGTTTTAGGTAAAATTATGAGTATTAGGTTATTTGGAAGAATATATGTTAAATTAGTCTTAGTAGATTTTGAGTAGTAAGAGGACTTTGGGATTAGAGGTTGATAGTAATGGCTTAATTAATTGGAAGGTTGAAATTTAGGTTGATTGAAATTTATTGGAAATGTTAATGTAATTTGGATAAGGTATTGGCGATTAGGATTTAGTCAGGGTAGTGAAACTTCGTCATTAGTTGTTATTGATAATTACTTGATCTATCGTAGTTGTTAATTTGTAACTAAAATGGGTTGAAAAGTCAAGAATTGAATTAGGATAAGGGTTGAAATTGTTGCGAGTAGTAATTATATTTTTAAGGGGTGTTACATTCGGACTAGGAATGAGGAGCAATGCGGGCGATTATTTGAGGCGTAGTGAATGCTTAGCCAAGGTGAGAGATTTATCACTCGTTTGAATGCTTATTTATGTTTGAGTAAAGTATATGGTAAATTGATTTTGACTATGTATACGTGTTATAAGCGATATGCAGCGCGGGTATGGTGGTGATCTTTGTGAAATGTTGACTTGTATGGTGGATTTGTGTTAAGATGCGTTATGGTATATTTATTTTTGTGGTATTTATGTTTGATGTTTTTTTTTTTTTTGATTGCTGATTGTTTATATGTTTGGGTGTATTCAAGTTCGAATATATTGGTGTTATGGGCGGTATCTGCTCGATTATATTTTTTGTTGAGTAGGGGTTACATGCAAAATTTGTTGTATCGTGTATATTATGAATGTTATATTGAGATTATTGTGATGTTTGTATGTTTGGTATTGTATGTGTGAATTGTGAATTGTTTGAATTGAGGATCTTTAGGATGATGTTGGAATTTGTTTTGAAGAGAGATTATGAGCTTTGCCGGGAAAAAGATAAAGCGATGTTTAGATGACCCCGAAGGGTGAGCCTGCCGTGAAAAGGATATGTTGTTGTTGGGTGTTCGAAGGGTGAGCCTGCCGGGAAAAGGATGAAATGTTATATGTGATGTTGTTGTGGTTTCATTTTTGTAAGTTTGTTTTATTGTCGTTGTAGTATGAACGTCGTGTTGCGAAATCATGTTGTTTTACTTGTTTGGTTATGTGATATGAGATCTGGGATATGACATGTGAGTTAACGTAAGTTGAGTCCTCTATAATGTGTGTATGTTGACGCTGATTATTTTCGCTATGATGCCGTGGATAATTGACATATTTCTGTATTGTATACATATATATATATATATATATATATATATATATATATATATATATCTACCTTATCGCCACGTTTGTATCCTTTATTGTGTCATACCGTTCGGATGTGGGTATTATCATCCATGTGATTCGTTTAATGCTTGCAAAGAACTTTCACACTTCTCACCTTCAAAGTGAAAGCAGTGCCATTGTGAGTTAAGCGGAGTTAAAATTGGTGTTAGATTGATTTACTAAGGTGAGGGCAGTGGCCGGGATCTCGGCGATAATCTTTATTATTTTGATATGATTTTTTTACATTTGTTTTGGGATGTGGAAATTGTAAAGCTATTTTGTGGAACATTTAAAACTTGGTATGTGGTGAAACTTTATACTTTGGTTTGAATTAGCGTGCCACGATGTGATAATCTATTCTGACCAACTTTGGGTTTTTCAAAACTATTTACTTTTTATCAAACTACTCGGGGTTTATTGGTTATTAAATAGATGATTTTAAGTGTCAACCATCGTATGGTGACTCCGATACTCTGAGTTGATAGCGACTCCAATCTCGAGGCGTGATGCGACTTCGGCGGTCGTTACAATTATAGTATCAAAAGCTAGGTTTCCGTTTTTAAGCGGGTTACGTGGTGTGTGTGCCTTTACGTCTAAAGTTTTTGTAAAATTACACTGTCGTGAGGCTTTTATAAGGAGTCACAAATTATTTTTATTTTCTTTAAATGAAACATGCAGGGATACCCACTTAGGAGTTGAGTTGCCACGGTCGATCAGCGGATCCGTTAAGGGTAGAGTGCTTCTAGAGTAAGAAATGGGAGACTAGCATTGGTAGGGGTGATCTTTGGAAGAGGCAGGTAGGCTGAGGCCGAGGGGCGCTAGAGGCGGAGCTCACGGGCTAGAGGAGGGGCGTGGTGAAGAGCCGAGTGGGCCCGAGCCGGGTCACAGAAGGTGCAATTCCTAGAGGTCGGTATGAGGATTTTGGAGAGGCGGTGGGGAGCGAGCCCGTGCCGACCTGCGATGGCGCTTGGTCGCGGAGGTCGGACGGTGCCTAGCAGTTTTTCTGAAGAAGGACACTTTGAGGATTTCGTAGTGCCGGCGAGAGGTTCTGGAATCTCATTCAGAGGCATTAGAGAATAAGTTTGAACCTATGGGTTTGGGAGATGAGTTAAAGGTGAAGTTTACTGTGTATCAGTTGTCGGGAGGAGCTAGGAGTTGGTGGAACCCGTGTCCACAAAGATTTGGTGGCTAGGGGTGAGATGCGATCGCTTAAGGTTAGATTAGGGGAACTTTTTAGGCAAAGGTACGTTTGGAGACTGTATGTATGCGATGGAGAGGGAGTTGGTTAGAATGCGACAGGGGAGAAGAGCGATTGATAGGTATGAAGAGGTTTAGCGACTTGTGCCGTTTGATTCGAGTACCCAATACAGAGGATCGCAGGCTTTACTGGCTGAGATTATAGATTAAGGCTTGTCCTTGTTCACACTTACACGGTTTTTCACCGGTTGAGAATGCGGCGTTGCAGTGGGAGAGGGACATAAGCGGGAGGCCCGAGGTGAAAAGAGAGGAGGTTTGATGTGGTGGAGCTACGGGGCCCGTACCGACGAGGGGATTCGGAAGGAGACTTCGGCGGCACCGCCCGGGGACGAGCCATTTGATTACCGTGCAATTCGACCCGGATTTCGAGGGCTTTACCGGTACGTCACCGTGTACCTCCTAGAATGAGTGATTTTCACGGTGAGCCCCCGGTGTTCGGCCGGATGTGCATGTTAGGTGTTATCAGGTGTGGGGCGAGTGGGCACAAGGCGAGAAGATTATGTCGACACAGAGGGTAGCGTGTTTCAGTGTCGTGACAGGGGCATTTGCAAATGTATGTCCTTAACATGTGGAGTACGAGTAGAGTAAGCCACTTCGTTCGACACGATTTTGGAGAGGTGGATCTCGGGCGGTCGAGGTTGGGTTTGGAGGGCATGGCTAGAACCCGAGATTTGGTGGTAGATCGATGGGTGTAGCGGGTAGCAGTATGAGTGGAGTTGGCACAGGCGGTGAAGCGGATTAATGCGATCGCGCGGGCGGGGAGGCATGGGATATTCCGAGAATGGTGACAGGTACTCTATCTTTACATGGTCTTGATGCTCGCGTATTGTTTGATTCTGGAGCCACACTCTTTTATATCTCTGGGTACAACTAAAGCTATTTAAATTGAACTGTCTGAGGAAGTACCTTTGTCTTCTCAAACTTACCGGTGGGAGGTCGGTTAAGTGAGTGAGGTTTATAGAAATTGTCCACCCAAGTGTTGATAATCATGTATTAAGTGGATACATTACCCTTTGAGTTAGCTGGATTTTTGACTTGATCTTTGGGGAAAACGCCATGTAATAAATTATCACCATAAGGAGATTGTGTTTAGCCCATTTAACTGAATTGATTGTTAGGAAAATTTTTATCATCTTGTGTGATCTCGATTAAACTCGTAAGTTATTCAGACAAGGGATGTATTCGGTATTTGGGTTACGTAGCGGATTTGAAGAAGATGACCTAATTTGGAAAATGTCAGTTGGCAGAGAATTCGAGCATGTGTTTCGAAAAGATTATGAGGCCACCTCGGCGGAGAGATTGGTGCGATGAGAATTAGTGCGAGACGGCTCCGATATCTATGAAATACCAGCTGGTTAGAGTTGAATGAGTTGAGCCTTGATTCGCGGAGTTGTTGGAAAAGGGATTTTATAAGGCGGAGTCTTCTCCATGGTGCTCGGTATTGTTCGTCAAGAAGAAGGATGGAGCGATGAGCTTGTATTGATTACCGGCGGTTGAATAAAGTGACTAATAGAACCGGTACCGTTGCCAATGATTGATGATCTTTTGACCAGCGAGGGATGAAGGTCTTTCCAAGAACATTTGAGGTCTAGATATCACGATTGAGAATTAAGGAAGATGATATATCAAGATCGGCCTTTTAAGGGGTAAATCTGGACCTATGAGTTCTTGGTGATGCGTTTGGGTTGACAAATGCACCCGTGACTTTCATGGACTGAATGAATCGTGTTTTTGGTCTTTGGATAAGTTTGTGGTTATACTTCCTATTTCTATTTAAAACTGAATGGACTTGATGACATTTGAAAGTATTGGAAATCTTATGGGTAAACAAGTTGTGCATGAAATTGCGAAAGTGTGAATTTTGGTTGGGGAAGGTACAATTTTTTGGATCACGTTATCTCGGGCGAAGGTGTGGGTGTGGACCCCTGAGGTGAAGCAGGTGATGGTGGAGAGAGGCCCTTCAGGGTGTGGTGGTGAGGAATTTTCTTGGGTTTAGGCTGGATATTCTGGGGAGATTCATCTGAGACTTTTAGATTTGATCATTTGCTCGATGATCAAGTGGACAATGGTGTACCGTTGTTTGGGGCAAGGAGGTGTGGCCTTTGTTTCAATGAAATTTGAAGAGGAGATTGACTAGAAGCGCCCGGTGTTGACACTACCGTCGGGGGGTATGTGGTGTGCGGCGATCTTAACGTGATTCAGGTTGCGTATTGATCTGGAAATGGGAAGGTAATTGCATATGCTTCTCGACAATTGAAGAATCATGAGAAGAATTATCCTACATGGCTTGGGAGTTAAATATACTTTGAGAATGGGGGTAATTACATAGCTTCTCGGCAATTGAAGAATGTGAAGGATTTTCTAGAAATTGGAGAGATTCATGATGATTTCCATGTGTCTTTGCCCGAGGAAGTACGTGCGGATGAGTCCTTGAAATCTTAGAGTTTCGAGCCCGGGCCGACTTATGGGTGTAGGTAACCTATGAAGAGGGACGGTGAGGATCTTGGATCGAAAGAAGGTCTTTGAGGAACAAAGCTGAAATTGGTAAAAGTGTTGTGGAGGAATCATGTCAGTAGAGGAAGCCACGTGGGGCCTTGAGGAGGATGAGAAACAGATTACCCCACTTCGGCTTTTAGATCTAGGTTAGTGATCATGGTTGTTTTGATTTACACTTCGTAGCATTTAGTTGAAATTTGAGGGCCGAAATTTTTGTTAGGTGGGTAGAATGTAAAAACCGGTAACGACTCGTTAATTAATAAATTAAAATGTGAGATTAATAAATTTATTTACGAAGAATTTGGAAACCCACTTAATATTTTATGTACGTTAATGTTAATGTTTAGGAGTTAGTGTCGAGATAAGTTAAAGCGAGGCCGTATCGATAGAATTAAAATGTTAGGTTTTGCGGTTGGACTTTGGGCTGCTTGATTACCCAACTTTCGTCGAAATAAGCCCAAACTACACTGCTTCGTTTCCCGTTTCTTTTCTTCCTGCGCTGTTGCCGAGAGAGAGTCTCTCAAAAATTTTCGTTTCTTCTTCTTTAATTTTCTCCTCCGTCTACCAGCTTTGGACCTCAAATTTTTGGAAGGCACCCGCCGTCGTCTCGTCGTTTGAGGTAAAAAGGTCCGATCTTGTTGAATATTTTGTGATTATATTTTCGAGTGTTACTGTTGGGACTCGGGCCGGAGCAGCGTCGCGGAGCGATTGGTGATTGGTAGTGGTACTAGCAGTGGAGATTTATCATCACTCGTTTATTACCTCGTTTATGTTTTGAGTGAAGTATATGGTAAATTGATTTTATTTGATATTATACGTATTTATAAGCGATATCACATTAGGTATGGTGATATTGTGAAATGTTGACTTGTATGGTGGTTGTGTTAGATGCATTATGGTATATTTATTTTTGTGGTATTTATGTTTGAGTACATGTATGTTTGAGTGTAGGTCCTTTCAGTATGTATATGTTTGGGTGTATTCAAGTTCGAATTATATTGTTTATGGGCCAGTAATACTATTTTTTGTTATGGGGTTACATACAAAAATTTATTGTATCATGTATATTATGAATACTACATTAGAGATTATTGTTATGACTCAGCATGTTTGGTATTGTATGTGTGAATTGTGAATTGTTTGAATTGAGGATGTTGGGATGATGTTGGGTGTTCGAAGGGTGAGCACGCTGGGAAAAGGATATGACGATGTTGGGTGTTCGAAGGGTGAGCACGTGAAAGGATATGTTGTTGTTGGGTGTTCGAAGGGTGGGCACGCCGGGAGAAAAGTGAAATATTATATGTGATGTTGTTGTGGTTTCATTTTTGTAAGTTTGTTTTATTGTCGTTGTAGTATGAACGTGTTGCGAAATCATGTTGTTTTACTTGTTTGATTATGTGATATGAGATATGGGGTATGACATGTGAGTTAACGTAAGTTGAGTCCTACATATTATTGTGTATGTTATTGGTTATTTCCATTTATGATGCCTTGGATAATTGACATATTTCTTTGTTGTATATATATATATATATATATATATCGCCACGTTTAATCACTTTATTGTGTGCCTCGTTCGGATGTGGGTAGAGATTCTGAAATCGAAGTAATGATTCGTTCCCATTAATTTGTCATTTTCTCCTTCCCGCCTTTAGATTGACGGTGTCATTTGAAAGTTAGCTTAGAATAGTAGTCTCGTGATTTACCTAGAGTGAGGGCAGTGGCAGGGATCCTCGGCAGTCATCTTCTGGCTTTGATGTACTCATTTTTTTTACATTTGTTTTGGGATGTAAAATTGTAAACTATTTTGTGGAACATTTGCGACTTGGTATGTGATGAAACTTTATAGTTTGGTTTTGGGTGGCGATGTCACGATGGATTGTCTACGTATTACAACCTTTTTGGTTTAACTTCCCTTTATCAAACTATCGGAGTTTTATTGGTTATTAAATAGATGATTTTCGTGTCGACCGTCATTATCATTGACTCGATATGCAGGTTGGCGATTCAACCTCGAGGCGTCACACGACTCGAGGCGAATTAGATCTGATCTAGGTTGAGAGCAACATATTGTGATAAGGATGTGAATGAATTAAGAGAGTTTGCACTAAAGGGAAGGTTCTTTGATGTCTACATTGATTATTGTCCAAAATCGAGAGTTTACTAGGTTGTATAATAAGGATAGAGGATTAGAAGGATTGTCCATCATATGCCATATTCTGACTTTGTAGTTGTTGGAGTTGTGTAAAATTAGAATTTAGTAATAGTATTTTATTGATGGATAACCTTTTGGAAAGCTAACTCTCAAAATGAAGATTGTAAAAGTAGTATGGGTGATGATGATAAAGTACATTAGTGAAGGAGATTTAGATAATGATATTGCTTTTCTTTAAGTAGGAGACAAATATGATGAAGAGTTGGATAATGAGATTAGGGAGGAAAATCTAAGAACCTTGAGAAAGGAACATGCATAATTTAATGACCTTGGTAGAGAAGTTGCAAATTTAATGAGCTTACTAGAGAGGCTGCAAATATTGAAGAAATTGTTGGAGAAAGTCAGAGCAAATTTGCATCTGATTGGGTAGGCTCTTCATCACAGTCAAAGAAAAAATCTGGCACTTATGCAAGATATGATAAGGAGTTTCAAGAAAGGAAGTTGACAGGAGGATGGAGAGTGAAAGTGATGATGAAGTAGGTGACTGATTTTGAGTAAAAAGAGGCTATTGTGGCGTAAGAGCATTGCCTCTTGTAGTGATGAAAGGTTGTAGAGCGCCCAAGCTAGAAAGGATACAAAATACAATGAGAAAAAATATAAGGAACCATTGTTTTTTCCAAGTTTAATTTTACTAAAGACAGTGATAGAGGCAGTGAGATGGTATTCCATTCTGTATCATAAGCCTATTTGGCTAGCTAGTAATGATAATTCTAGGATATCTGTGAAGTGTAGATTCCCATGTAACTTCTCCATTTGGATTGCTAAGGACTACATGCTAGGAGATACAGACTTGTGTGTTAGAAAAGTTAATAGAAGACATAATGATTGTCCAGACATGAAAATTACCCTTTGTAATAGTACATTCCTGGCCAAGATTCTTGAAGGCAAAATCAGACTTCTTCCAGACATTACACAGGCTGCACTTAAGGTAATTAGTGCCACAATTATTTTTCTAGTTGTTTGTTGTATGTATACTAACTAATACATTGTATATATTGTTGGTATTTGTTAAACTGAGCTATTAGCTAATTATTGGCAAGAACTGTGCTAGAAGAATAAAAGAGAAGGCATTTAAAAAAATCAATGGAGATGATGTAGATCAATCTAATTTGACAATCACATCACTGAGGCTAATGAAGACTCGTGCAAGCCTTTGTTATCTCGACTATGTTGATCCCATCGATCCCTGAAGCCATGTGTGTTCGGGGAGGTTATATGCGCACCTCAGCCATAGTAGAGGGTTAATGTTGGTTAATAGAAAGGTTATTGGTTTGGAAGGATGCCACACTAAAAAGTTGTACATACAACAAATATTGACAGCAGTAGGCCTAAACAGCAACAATGGTTGTTAGCCTATAGCAGGCGGTGGTGGAAAACAAAATGCGGGAACCCATGGGAATGATTTTTTGGAAGGGATGATCTGAACATAGGCATAGTAAACCAGGAAGAATATGTTGTAGTCTCTGACAAACAAAAGGTAATTACTTGTTTGCAATCTTTACTTATTTACAATCTTTACAAAAAGCTAAAGCTGACTTTCATTTTTTTTGATTAAGCGGAATGAGGTTATTAAGAGATTTTCTGAAATATTATATAGAAATGAATTGTGTCTGGCGCATCTGAACTTCCAAAAAGAAATGAAAGGAAGCGGCTTCTAAGGAGGCCCAGTTGTGGGAGGTTGCCAAATTTACTAACAAAAGCAGTTCAAAACAAACCACCGGCTAGAATGGAAATAAACAACAACTTCTTTTCATAGATGGATAGAGAATGCGGTGCAAGTATTGGTGTAGAGCTTTAACTGCTTCATAATGTGCTTTCAGTGACACACTATCACGACAATGGCCATTAGTATTTTAACTCTCATGGCCTCACTTCAGGAATTGCTTCTTCCCAATATTGAACTATAATTCATATCAATAAATTAAGGATAGATATTTGGCTATGTCTAAGAAGCCAGGACCTTTGTATGTTAAGATTAAGAGGATTTTAGATGAGCATATAGATGAATGTGTTGGTTACACATATATTTGGAATGGTAGAAATGGATTTCAAGTTAAGGCTCATCTTTGAACAATATTACATTGACAACTGTAAGCTTGATAGTTGTGGAGCTTGGAAATTAAGTAAAATACCATGTAGTCGTACCGTATCGTGTTTGAAATATAGGAAGGAATCATCACTTGCCCATACGAATGTCATAAAGACTACCTTTTCACAGACTCATTCTAAGTGTCATTTCAGACTAGACCGCATCTTTGGGATAAAGGTAGTGGTATGCCTCTGTACCATATATGTGAAATTAGCTGGTAGACCAAAAAAAAAGTAGAAAAAAGGACATAAAGGTAAAATCAGAAAGAGCAGAAATGATAAGTTAAGAAAATTGGGTGATTGCCCAATGTGGTTGGTGTGGAGGCCCAGTTCTGACAAGAGGTTGTCAAAGCGGAAAATCGGGGAAAGGGCATGTTAAGGTAAAGCATTGTATTGTTTAAATCACAGCTTTTTTTCTCTATTGGTGATCTACAGCTGATTATATTGCGACTTCTGAAGCAAGAAAAAGAAGCAACAAAGCTGACTCGAGCACTCTCCAGCACTTAAAATGAAATTATGACAGCCTCCTAACTTGAAAATGAACGAGCGGCCGGCCTCCTACAAGCCCGAAAATGGGCAGACCTCCCGATCAATGCCTCAAGAAGAAGAAGAAAGGTACCACAATTGTGAGACAAAACTTTAAAGAAGAGGGAGATGAGTTTGAAGCTCAGAGTTGTCCCAAATCATTATAATGACAATGATGATATTTGCCAAGTTGAAAGGTAGTTATAAGCTCCCAATGCCATTGTTCTACGGCGTCTCAAACGGGCAAGATGGAGCAAGCGAGGCACTGAATTTAAAAGTGGAACAACGAATAACAAAAGAAGAAAGGAGAGCTTAGTTATTAGGATAACTTTTGGTCATGTTCTTAGATACTTTAATTATTTAACAAATGCAGATATTGAACATCATTCTTCACTAAACAATATTTAGAGATCTTCTTTTGTAAAGCTCTAACATTTTTATTTTTAAATCCTAATAATGTAAATAATTTTGGATGTGTTATTCTTCTACTTAACTTTTCATTGTTCTTGGAATGAAAAAGATAACAATTCATTGAACATCGAAACATATTCAAATACAACATAAATTGACATTAAGCCTCTAAATTATTTTGAAATACAACAATAATGTAAAACCACCATAATAACACTATGGAAACTCATCATTTGAGCCCCCAACAAACCAAAACAACACTAGAACACTTAAGATTATAAAAATCCCTTTGAGGCATTTTTGTCAAACACTTAATTATTAATCTTTCTTTGTCAATTCCCTTTCAAACTCCAAATTCTCTGCGCAAGTTTCATTCTAAATTTTTGATGAGATCACGACTCCTGCTTGACAATATCGATCTTCTTTCTAAACTCAAGCTCTTACTACTTTTAACATTTTCTCACAGCTTGAGCGATGGGTATATTAAGTTCAATCCAATGTAATTCTCTAAACTATGAGCAAAATTAACTAAGCACCAAAAGCGATATGAAACAATTTGCCGTGAAAGGGTGAAATTAGATATCGTTAAACAGAATGACGGAAAATCATATAATTCCTCAGCGGTTCTTGAGGCCTTAGCAGCACCTTTGTCACAATATTTAGAATATGGATTGACCCATAGACTATTGCTTAAATTTCAATTGGAAATGTTTAGACCTGATTTATGAGAAAGTTCACAAAAATTGAATTAGACTTTTATTAAAAGGTTCTTCAATTTAGGATTCGGTAATTTGAGGCTTAACATATTTTCATTTTCCAATTTTTTGGGGAAAGGTGGAGTGTAAATTACTAAATTACCCCTCATTAGAAACCACGTAGGCCGTGATCGATTTAACGTCCACTGCAAAAACAAGCGGAAGTACGGCCGAGACCATATTTGAAACATAAATGTGGCCAAGTATTTTTGAAGCGTAAGTGATCGAGTGAGACCTTAACCCGACTATAGAGTGATCATCGAGTTACAACTTACATGCTTAAGGAAAAGTTTAAGCAGGGTGCTTAAGTTCATATATCACCGTTAGATCAGCATCTTTTAAGCATCTTTGAAGAGATTCTCATCCAATAGCTATGTTAAAACAGGGGCATTTTGGACATTACGCGTTTTAATTAAAATATATAATTAAAAAAATCTAAATATTGATTTGCTTCCTCACAGTATATGCGATTTAGAGAGTGTGATTTAAACTAGAATTGAATTATCAAAAAGATTTTATGACTTACCTTTATTTTCTTTTTTGAATTACAAATTTTCTCCCCAACTAATTTATTATTTCCAAATTTTAATAGATTGGAAATTGATCTAATTTCTTTTTTTTATCAACTTTACCATTTTTCGTTCATTTGAAATTAAAAGTTTCTTCCTAATTTTTATTTTATTTTTTGAATTATTATAATAAAATATTTTGATATATTTCCTTTCTACTTTTATTCTTCCTTACTCTCGAGTCACAAGTTTAGTTTTAACTTTTATTGAGTCCTCGAATTCAAGTAATATACACAAGTGTATTTTCATTGGTTTACCACGTAAAATTGACATTCTTAACTTTTTGAAACATTTTCGAATGTTATAACATAAAATTTAATACAAAATGGATTAGTATCAATAGTATTTTTAAAATATTGATTTTTTTTATTAAAATTAATAAAATGTGTATCAATTCTTCATCATTTTTGGTTTATTTAAGTTCATATTCTCATATTCAATAAGACTTAAATATGAATACATTTCAAAAATTGAATTACTTCATTTTTAGCCATTTTCTAATTATTTTGGTGATTCATGAATATATAAATAACCAAAAAGTATCAAGAATGGATAACATATCAACAACATAAATAATGTTATTCATTTTAAGTCCAACTATGTATATCAAATTCTCTTGCAATTTAGCCACTTCATGCTTATTTTGGTGATTCAGAGCATATATAAACAACCAAAAAATTTCAAAATGAATAACTTATTAACTGACATAACACCGTATATTTATTCATTTTTAAATCCAACTATGTATGTAGTCCGATTAACAGCGTTGCTTGATTAAATGTTTGTTTTGTGATTATCCAATATATATAAAGAACCAAAAAGTGTCAATAATGGATAACTTATCAGCAACATAAATATCATATGTTATTCATTGTCAAATCTTACTATATGAATCCAATTCTTCATCATTTTTGCCAATTCATGTTTGTTTTGGTGATTCGGTATATAAACAACAAAAAATTATTAATAATGGATAGCATATCATCAACATAAACAACATATGTATTTTATTTTCAAGTCAGCTATATGAATCGATACTTCGTCCCAATTGCCCGATTCATACTTATTTTTGATTGATCAATATATAAACAACTTGATAGGTATTTAAGAATGAATAACTTATAATTAACATAAATAGCATATATTATTCATTTTCCAAGACCAAATTAATCATATGAAGTGGGTAAATTTGGCTCATTTCTTTAAGCACGGTCGAAATTCGTTTTCAAGTCTTAATTATTATGTTTTTATTGGACATTCAGTTTATGTCGGTTTAATAAAATGCAACACCGATTTATGCTTAAAAGTATCTTACCAATTTTATTTTATTTTAGTTTAGCTCTTTTTTCGCCATTGATGTTTTGCTTCAATTGATTTTTACAGGCTAATACGGATTGTGTTTTACGTTTTATTGTTGGAGGTATTTTAGGATAACGTGTATAGTTTTTTTAGTGATGATTTTTTTGTTTTGGTTTCAGAAAATGGAGGTTTTTAGGGATTGAGTTAAGTTTCATTTTTATGGAGATTGATAAAAGTGGTTTTTTGGGTTATTTATATTGTTTTATTAATTTATTTATTGGATCTAAAATTCGCTTAAAATGTGTAAGAGACATTTTTATCATTTTTAAGCAAGATGCTTAAAAAATCCTTAAGAAGCTAAAGGGGACTCGAGATCATCGTGCCTTTTGCCCTTTTTCTTACCTTTAGCATTGTCCTTTTCAATTATCCCATAGTTGTTGCACGAGTCAGGCAAACATAGTATTTTTCTTCTTTTTGTCATTCGTAGTTATGTGGTTCAAATTAAGGTTATTTTGTTAGGTTTAACGGATGTTTTATGTAAAGAATCATATTGGAAGTCCCTCAACTTGGTGCTTATTTGTCCAGAAATCAGCTAATCTTGAACTTCTCAAGCGTCGCCTTCCTTGAAAACAGAATTCGGCCTCGCTGGTCTCTAATATCGACAGCAAAGGTAAATATTTGATAGTTTGATTTTATGATTCTCTTTTAATTTTATTGTATTTGCACGGCAATCTCTCTTTCTACTATATTTAGTTCAGATCAGTGTTAGTTCATGATTAATTTGTTAAAGTTTTGCTTCTTGTTTAGGAGAGTGAACTTCTAAGTTCTACCTAATAGGCTTCTCCTTGTTTATTTTAGCCGTGCAAGGCTTGGCTGGTTTTGTTTTTTGAACTTTTTTCTTTGTCTTTGAGATTTGATTACAGTTCAGTAACCTTTCACTTAATTAATTATTCAGTCCTGAGGTACATATAATGACATGTAAGACTATCGTGTACTCGGATAATTTTGATAAGTATGAATGGCAGAGTAATTATTCACCAGAGGTGTTAGCGCAGTTGAAACTAGAAAATCGTCAACTACAAGTGAGGTAATACTGATATTGTTGCTTAGTCTATAGATCTGCTTAACTGCTAGTACCTCTGCAATCTATTTAACAAGCGAATGGTCCGACCTTCCATACTACAACTTGTATCAAGCGATTGATGTCTACATTAAGGCAGCAGCAATAGAACTTCACTTTAATTTCTGGAATCTTCTTATTTCTACTTGATTGGTACTTTAATTTGTGGAATGTTCTTATTTCTACTTGATTGCATCTTTAAGATTATTACACTTTAACTTCTCGAATGTTTTGAATTTTTTCACTTCTTGCTCATACAAGCTATTGTAGTAGTGCTAGATGCTATTGTCATTTTTTTTGTTTAATTTAATTTAATATTTATGTGTCGTTTAAGTACTTTTTAAGATTGAGTTTCTTTTTGATTTGCCAAATGACATTGAAACATTGATGTTATTAGACCATTTATAATGGTCAGTTGAAAAAAGAAATTCAACTATTTAATAAATGTAATGAGGTGTTTAATAGGGTGTTGAAAACACTTTTGATTAAACTTAGTTGAATAAATTCTAACAGTTGAAAATATTAAAAAATGAGCCCAGCTCACTGCACATGTCAGCTTCTCCAAGAAAGTGTGGTTCACGCAGGGGACAAGGAATGTGAGTTGGGTTTTAGTTGTAGGTTTCTAGGTAATGCTAGTAGGTGGCGGTTTTTTATTGGTTTATATAATTTTTCATATTTTCATCTCATTTCAATTATTTGAGATCATTTATTTTATAATATTTTTTTTAAATATATCAAAATTCATCATTTTTTTATTCTCTATAAATACAAACTTGATTTATTTGATTTGGATATAAAAAAAATATTAATTTTCAATATAATTATTCTATTATTCTTTACTACTAACTTTTTTTTTTTAATTTTTCAATATTTTTTAGTGAAATGTATCTTAACAATAATCGTTTCAATACTTAAAATTTGACTAATTATCGATAATTATTTAAAAAATATTGAAAAAATTATTGCTTGTTAATTATTTTATTTAATTATAAATAATTTTTATTATAATTCATTCATAAAATAAATAATATAAAATAAATAAGAATATAAGATAAAGATTTAGGTAGCTCATTTACCGACAAATCATTCAAATTATAAAAAGTTGAACTGACTAAACAGAACTCTCAGGTGAAAGAGATAATATGATATACAGCTGTTGGAAATAAAATATATATATATACATTTGAATAAAAAACCATTGTGAATAGTATGACAAAATTTTCCATAAGGAAAGCAAGTGTGGAGTTTTGGATTTTGAATTCGCCTCTTTTGAAGGAATTTCAAATCAGTATTAAATTTAAACTATCCAAATGGCCCTACAGATTTGTACTATGGAATTTAAATCCAACTAAATCCTTTACTAATATAAACGGGCTCACTACATAGATTTAACTAGAGTATTAATACTCCGTACTCCGTAAAAATTTAGACCACTTACTGCATTTATTTTTCCTTCTTGTTTTTTGTTATTTCTTATCTCCGCCTAATATACACACCCTATATATATTATTCATCCATTACAATACTTATTTTATTAAAAATTTTACTTTATATTTTATATATACAATTCTCTATATTTCATTATTTTATCTCTCTTCCAATTTTAAACATAGCTGACATATCAATTTTTATTTTATTATTTATATAAAATATATATTTTTATGTATACTATCATATCTAATTTTCAAATACATATGTTATATATTTTATTTGTATCTTATAATCTATTACAAATTATATACTTAAACGAAAATTCATTACAATTATTATATCAACATAGAAATGATAATTACATACTAAATTAAAATAACAAATACAATTTAAAATATGTCCATTGAAATAAAAAATATCGATTGAATTAAGCAAAAACTTCATTATCTCTTGTAGCAAAAATATCGATTAAAATATTGATGGTCTTGGAAGAAACAATATTGAATAGACAAATGATTCCTTTCCAAGTAGAAACACACGTGGCTTCTTTTAAGTGGTGGGCTGAAGTTATTTTTTTATTTTATAGGTGTTGTAAGTGTAGAACAGTTTTATTTATGCAACATAGATAAAACAATTGTAATGCGTGAATAGTAAATTTTTTCAAGAAAAACATCTAATAGCACACTCCATAGCAAATGCTCGTATAACTGGGCAATGAGTGTAATTTTTTTTAAAACAAATATCCTACCTTAAACTACTAAAACAAAACGTTGCAAGAATAAATGACTTAAAAGGCTAAATTTTATCTAGTGATCTCATTTATTGAAAACCTTTTAAATAAATATCTAAACATTTTAGCATTTTAAATACGTACATAGGTTGCATTTTTGGCACCACACTAATAAAATTACATCATTGTTGTAACGACATGCCCCAAGAAGGCCGCCATGAGATTAGAATCGTCGAGTGCAGACTGGCAAGTCATGGTCGATAGATGACTTCAGATTGAAAGATCAGCCTGCTCCTTAAATAACCCAATAAAATAACATACATACGAGAAGGTAGTTTTTAAGAAAATAATTAAATGTGTTCACAACATAGCCTTAATATATACAATATTTGTCAAGTGAAATGTGACAATATACAATCGACATCCCAAAAAATCACAATATAAACATCAACACTACATTTGTGAGATCTGACCACCGTCTCTCGCTGCTTACTCGGTCGATCCACACGAGCGAATCGAGCCGATGCGCCTGTCAACTGGCACAAATAAAATGCCGCACATAGTGAATAGGGTGTAAAAGGCTGCGAAAACAGTAGTCTTTATCTCGAAGTGAAGTGCTAGCGCCCAGCGTAGAGTACTATAAGAATGATTAATTTAAGCATAACATAGATAGATTTTTAAGAATACTACATAATTAGGTATTATAACATAAAAAAAATATCATCTACAAGCTCTGATAATACTTTCATCATAAAAATATCTGATAACCATTACAATTATCATAATTCGTAGGTAAAAATCAATTTAAAACGTATACATCTGATCAACAGATATATAGATAAATATGCTCACAATTATCACCAAATTTAGCACATTCTCGTTAAATACTCACCTCAGCTAGCAATAATAAACGCCCCGTCTAGCTAATCCAGTGTTTCCACGCTCTGCGCCTAATCACAAGCGATCCGCAAAATACAATTACTACCTACAATCGTAACCCCATTTAGTATTCAACAACGGTCCATTTTAGAGGTTTAGGTTGCTGCTTCTCAACTTTAGTTCTAACTATCCAACAACAAAATTTTTGGTAAATCAACTTAACAGCTACAGGTAGAAAAGATTACTCTGTTCGTTTAAGCGACTAGTAAAAGCGACAAAATCAATCATTCCAACCTTCCATGTTTTAAATAACCTCATAAAATGATATCATTTAAGCAATTTCTAGTAAATCCATGTCAATTCCCCAACTAATTAATCATTTATAACAATCTTTAATCAAAATTCCAAATACTACTCGACTACAAAACCTACCTCAGCATACTCTTCCGATCAACATGAAAATCAACACTTACACTCCCCAATAACTATATTAAGATTCAATAATATCATATTACAATGTAAAGGTGATTTGTGAAATAGTCAACAAAGTCAACTCTCATAATCTTGTAAAATCTCAAAAAAAATTTAGCTTTCTTACCTTAAAGAATACAACAGAAAACAATCAACCAACTTTTGAACCTTGAGCAACAAGGAAGAAGAAAATGGGAGGAAGATTTTTTTTTCTTGATAGGTCTCGGCCAAACCAAAGGGGAAGCGGGGTTGGTGAGAGTTTGTAGTGAGAAGAAGAATCTTGGGGGTAGGTGGGATGTTAGAGAATGAGATCGAGATCTGGATTTGGTGCGGTGTTATCTATACTTTTAGGTACTTAAATTTGTAAACGATTTCAAATGTGTTATTATCCGTGACATAAACTACTACTCATTTAATACTAGTCTCGTTATATCGATTTTTATTCCGAAAGTATTTATACTATCGAGGTCCGACCCTTAAGCGATATATATAATATAATTTAATATTAACCGTAACGAGGTTATTTCAATCTGCACCACGTAATAAAAATTCGCCCTACAAAATTTCTCAACTTCAACAACCACGCAGGAGAAACACTTAATGCAACTCGCGAGACACCGCGACACGTAAAACAAAACAACTACAATGAAATTACTTCCTACGAAAAGTTGAGGAGTAGCGACTCGCTATGTGATGCTCGCGACCATGTCGCCTCACCGATGCATTGATTCCTTCATAAAACTTTCACGAAGGCCACCGCCTTGTTCTCCGTGCACTTCGCTTCCGGTCAAGAATCCTCGCGGCCTGCTCCTGAGTGAATCCTCACCGAGATTCCACCGGGTCGGTGCATTATTAGATTTGATGGGTGGCCTCACAAAGAGCCACCACGATTCTTTCCGGCGCGTTTTATTCTCGCTCGCGTGCTCGCGAAAACTTTCCGATTAGATTACTTTACATCCCCAGGAATTATTCAGTATCAGCGAAGGCAGTTGTTGTAAGTTAGCATGAGGATGAAAAAGATAAATGCTGATGGTATAGTAGTACCCGATCAAATCATATCAAACATATCACGCGCTTTATTTTTGCTTGATCGGGTATTACATGGGCGCCTACGGTACATTTGCTTATGAAGCGTTGAATGAAGGTCCACTGCAGTATAGATGGATGTACCCGTTTGAGTGGTAGTGTTGTTTATTAATATATGTTCAATCTTGGTTTATATGTTTAATTATTTAAACTAACCTTAAATATTTTTTTGATTCTTGGGGGGATTGAAGAAAATATAGTGAGCTTAAAATGCCACGTGTTGAAGGGTCGATATGCGAGTCGTATTTGGTCAAGAAGTTTAACTTTATTGATATTGCTGAGAAGGTGAAAGCGACCCAAATCGTCTGGGCATGATGTACCAAATGAAATAGAACACAATTGCTTTATTAGTGTTTACGTTACACAAGGCACGTTTGAGAGTGAAACATCGACATTTATGACTCACGAAGAATACACGACAGCTTCGTTCATATATTACGTCTTATTGGCGCCCGAAGTACGAATACGCCCGGTAAATTAATATTCATTTTTCAAATAAATGGGTATTAGCATATTATTATAGTTAACTAACTATTAAAATTACCGTGATTTGGTTGAAGAGTTGTAGCTTTGAGGACTGACGGAGGGACTTGGAGATAAATCTGACGTGAGCAAAATTTCGATTACACATGGTTTCCTGACTATATACAAAATATAATAGCATAGGCAATTGCGCTTCTCTGGACACTTGCAAATTAGTCCGGCAAAATGCCATTTAAAAACAAGTCAATGTGTACTATTTGACATTAGGTAGGTATTAACAAAACACTTACAGTAGTGGAGTTTGTGTCGAATGTTCTCTTCTGATAATTGATGACCATGTTGATTATAGGGTCATAAAAGAGATTTGGGAATTGTCGTACAACTACATGCATGATAAAATTGTACTCTTCAAGTGTTATTAGTTTGACACTAACAGGTGGATGCAGATGCATCCGAGGAATGAAATGGTTCAAATCAAACACAAAAGTGGAGCCTACAGAAAGTGCTCTTTGTCCCTAGCATCACAGGCGCAACAGTATACCCCATGTGATTCCCTCGTGATTAGAGAGCATAAGCAATGGTGTTGCAATGAACACGAATGCTAGAAGCCTAGTTAGTGGACTCGTATGAAAAATATTGATGTGTCGAACAAAGTCTTGAAGATATCTTCCAGAGGGCTTGTGACCTCCGCCCAGGTTAACGTAATCCATTCGGCGATGTTGACATCGTTGAAGAGGATATTAATTTGTTATTGAAGATGATCAAGGATACAATGATAGTGATGCTTGAGTCGGTGGACTACGGATAAACGATGACTCTTCGGAGGAGAGAGGCTATTTAGAGCAAGACTAGTGGCGGCGGCCGCCTGGGAAGACTATTAGGATGGTGTTTTAATTTCCAAGGATTTTTCATGTAATTGACAAACATTAAGTCTCATATAACGTTGCAAAATGTAGTCGTTTTTTTCTTTGTTGTGTTTTCAATGTTGTGTTTACATGTTATGTTGTGTTTGGATGTTTTGTTATGATTGCGGGTTATTGTAAGTTAGCAAATCAGTTACATGATGTCTTAATATGGCGTCGGTCGATGTCGGGGTAAGCGTCGGTTCTTCCAATCATATTTTCCAGAATAAATGTCGGTTTGGCGTCGGTGTGGCGTCGGACTTCAAATTTTCAGGATTCCAGCTAAATTCGAAAGTGCGGGAAATTTAAATATTTTATTGTCGTGGCGTCGGTTTCGTCATCGCATTTATCGTTCACCAATTTCGAATTCTAACCCCTCCTCTATATAAACACTTCTAATCACATAATCACTAAACCCAACCTTCTTTATACTGTTCAGAATTAATTTTGTTTAATTTTTATGTCTACTTTATTTTTTTTAATTTTGTAGGAAAATTAAAAGAGGTAAATATTTTGTTACATTTATATCTCTCTAATACTTTGTTTTAATTTTTCACATTTTTTGTTTTTTATATTCTTTGATGATTGTGTTTATTTTTGTTGATGTTTATGTTGTTGTTTATTATTAATATTTGTGTTATTATATTTATTTGATGTTTATGTTGTTGTTTATTATTAATGATTGTGTTATTATTTTTGTTTGATGTTTATGTTGTTTATTATTAATGTTTGTGTTATTATTTTTGTTTGATTGTTTTTTGGGTATTGTTTGTTGATATTTTCTCGGTATTGTTTGTGATGATTTTTTTTTGGATATTATTTGAAATTGTAGCACGGTTTTTGCAAATGTTGCAGTACCGAGTACGCATTATTTTTTCAAGAATTTAACATCGCCAGTATGTTAGAACTTCGGGAGGCGTCGGTTTTTAAACCATGTAATCAGTGTTAGCGTCGGTGTGGCGCGTCGGTCTTGAACATTTTATCCGAGGTCTTGGCGTCTGCTTAGCGTCGGTATTAAATAAATAAAAATTTAATTAATTAAAAAACTCAGCGTCGGTGTGGCGTTAGTTTAAAATAAATCAAAAGTAACATATCGTAGAAGCGTCAGTGATAAATAAATCAAAAGAAATTAAAATATAACGTAGGCGTCCATTAATACTTGTTTCAGCTATTCTATTTGTTAAGCGCCGATTATTAGCGTCGAGAACTTTACATTAGCGTCGAAAACGAGGCGTCGCAAAGTGACGGTAGCGTCGGTCGGGTGTCGGTATCAAGGCGTCACATTTGCCCTGTTCCGTAGTAGTCGGTTAGAGTTGTTCGCGAGTCGAGTCATCTGGGACTCGGTTGATAAGTCGATAACCGATTTCGATGTTAATGAAACAGAATCGGTTATTTCGAGTCTAAAATTGTGTTTCATAACCTGACTCGATATTCGCATCTTCACGCAGCATGGGTTCTTTTCTCATAACGAGTGACCTTGTGTTGAAGTGGTTAAAAGAAAATCTCTAGACCCCTATCAATTGAGGCACATCCCATAATTAACTCCTTCATAATATTTCGGACATAAATCTAGAGAGGCTGTTAATGTAATGGTTTCATACTTTTGATAATATTGAGTTGTCTTAATATGTGGGTTAATGAGTCGTGAAAGTGATATGCGTACATATATTATTAGAAAATAACACAAATGTCAGAGCCAGCTGCTTGCGTCATGACGTCTTTGACATCTACAGGCGAGGTCGTGTTCGAGTCTCTTGCTAGCAAGGAAAGTGGTTAGAGGGAAGTTTTCTCTGGTTTGAAAATTTCTTCGTCTTCAGTTCTTCTTTCTTGAGTTTATAATTTGTGTTGAATTGATGAATGTAATCGTTTGATATCTATAAAATTAAAAAAAAAAAAAAATAACACAAATCATATGGAAACTAGTTGTTGGCAACTTGCCATGCTTATTTTGGTGGCGATAGTTTATAGGAGGACTTGGCAAAATGTATCCACCTACCCCAGAAAGAGTTCATTATTTCACCTACCACCATAGAAGCAAGAGTAGTTGTATTACTTGTATCTACAACATTTCATGAAATCCGTAGATATCATTTTTGATACGGAAATACATGTTATAAATTATCAACTCTCTTTGTTTCAAGAGTTGTATTAATGAATGACCCACTTGTTAAAATCTATCTGGATTCTTGACAACTCTCCACGCCATGTTTCAAGCTTCCCATGCATTATTTAAGAATCAAGTCATCAACAATACTAAAACTGCACTAATGAATGACCACATGTTTAAATTATCCCAAACACATGTTTTATCTCTCTTTGTTTCAAGAGTTGTGATAATAGATAAGCCCACTTGTTAAAATCTATCTGGATTCTTGACAACTCTCCACGCCATGTTTCAAGCTTCCCATGCATTAATATTTAAGAATCAAGTCATCAACAATACTAAAAACTTGCACTAACCAAAGGATTTATGTGACCTTAGATTCAATTATTTACAAGGCCCTTCGATCTCTACATACATAGTGATGCCCATCACTAAGTTTAGCAATATACATTGGGAAGGTTACTTATTAAATAGAAGGCCAGCATTGACCAGCTCGATCATGTCTCATAGAAGCAACATGGGAAAATTATTTAACTAATCTCATTATTTTATGGGATTCTGAAGATCCTTGGTATTTATAGTTTATACTAACACAAACCAACGTGTTCACGTCCTTCACATTAACGTACTAGAGTTCGAGATAATCGAATGGTTTAGCGGTTGAACTAGCAGGTTCGAATCTCATATAAGGAAAGGAGGTTGAGAATTATTGTAATCTTAACTATAAAAAAAACGTATTAGAGTTCACTAGTTGAATAATAAGGAGTATTAATTTAGAATCAAAATAGAATATGTTATATTGAAGTTATGTAACAAACTGAATAACGTCTACTTCAATAGTTTATTTCAAAGTTATGTAAAATGAACTGAATAACTGAACTTGAGTGTATGAGTTATGACTTATGAGTATGCTATCTTCATATGTGTATATGCTCACTTTAGAGGATTGTGTATACTTCCTTAGTTCCTTTGGAGCTTAAGCACATTTTGCTACCATTTGAAGATCAAGTTTAGAACATGGACTAGTTTAACTCCTACAAAGGGAACCTAGAGTAAACGTTCATCGCACAAGAACTCTATTCCAAACTTTAAATATAGTCAGAGTAATGTAAATATAACCTTCATTTTATAACACTTAATGCATAAAAATAAAAAAGAATTGAACCACCGCAACATCAAAGTACTTTGTTTTAATTGTCCTATGAAGTAAGAACAGAAATAACAAATTTTGAAACTCTACACATAAATAACATCATTCATTTGCAATTGGTACTGGTACTGGTGTCAACAATGGCTTATCCGAGAAAAAGGCTTCCAAATTCCCCATAACCAACTGAAACACATCAAAGAACCCCTCCTTTGTGAAAGCTGCTCTGTGTGGTGTCATCACAACATTCTCCATAGTGAACAATTGTTTTGGGACATTTGGTTCATGCTCAAAGACATCAAGTCCAACTCCAGCAATTTCACCTTCTATCAAACACTCAACCAAATCATCCTCATTTATTATAGCCCCTCTTCCAACATTTATCAACACACCATCTTTTCCTAGTGCTCTTAGGACTTCATTGTTGATAATGTGGCGAGTTTGTTCCGTTAATGAACAACAGACGATTAGGACATCGTTGTCCGACGCCATTTCTACGACGTCTGTGTAGAACTTATAAGGAGTTGAGCCCTTCTTCTTCCTTGAATTGTATGATATTGTGCATCCGAAACCTTCCAGCCTTCTTGCGATCATTAATCCAATGTTGCCTAATCCCACAATTCCCACTCTTTTTCCACCCACCTAAAATTGAAAAAATATACAATGTCAGATGGAATCATATAATTTGGTCGACTCAAATGGAGAATATATTTTTGAATGAGCTAGTAAATTTTACTCATCTCCATCTCAATTTAATAAAAAATTTGACCAATATGTTTTAAAATCAATTTTGTTCATTTTTTCAATTAAATTTTTTAATGTCCAAAGTCCAAACTATGACATGTGAATGGTCTGTTTATCTAGAGCATACCATTAGTACAACTCTTTTCATTGAAAATAAAGATCATAAGAATTTGTGATAACTATTTTATTTATGAAAAGATATATACCGATTAAATTAGAATGAAAGGAATATTTTATGTATGCATGATTGCCACCATTAAAGGGATATTAATTAACTCTAGCATTTCAAAGCATTTGGTAGCATTATTTGAACGCACTAAATGAAATTATATTTATTTCTCCAATTTGACTAATCTAGAATGACAACTGGATCCGTTTGTGGAGGTAACTATGTTGTCACATGTGAAATATACTATTTCTTCCGATTCAAAACAATTGAATTTTTTATATATTAAGATAAAACTTTAATCTTCAATTATATAAATTTTATATTTTTTAAAATAATGCATAATTAATAATTTATGGTCAAAGTTCAATTTTAAAAAAATTAAACGTCAATTATTTTGAATTGAAAAGAATAATCCTTCAAAATACTGTGTTGTTAAAACTCATTGTGGTATTTAATAATTGTACGTTTTAAAGTTCTTGAAAATGACCCGAATCTTTCTCCTTGTTACATCAGTACAATAAACTCACCAACCCGAATGACTAGCTAATGAAGTAAAGGGGAAGATGGTCATCACATGGCCACATGGGACAACGAGCTAGTCTAATAACAAGTGTTCCATGAATTCGAAAAATAAAAAATATATCTACTAATTTTTTTAAGAAGTTTAATTTTTACGAAGAAGTAAACTCTACCTTTTTTTAGGTATTTGTCCAAGAAAAAATGAAAAAGAAAATATTTTGTGTTTAAGCTTAATTACTAGAAACGTAGTTACTCTTTTATAAAGTTAAGAAATGCTGTACCTCATAACTAATTATTTATTAACCAGTAAATAAATTTGATCTTATCAACAGTGGATGAATTAGGGGTACATGGGGAAGCAATCGTCCCCCTAATTTAAAAAAAAAAAATTAATTTTATTAAGTATTTTATAAAAATAATAGATATTTTTAAAAAAATTATGTTGTTCACATTTTCTAAATATTTATATTTTTCCTTATAAATATAATATAAGAATCCGGCTGCTTATATAAAAAATCTTAATTCCGCCACTGCTTATCAAAACATGAACAATCTTATAAAAAATGATTCAATTTACATTGATGCTATAAGAACCATATGCGCATGATCGAATTTTTATTACTACAATACATAATTTCTTGTGACACTAGCATATATAAGAAATTTGATCAAGAAGTAGTAAAGAAATAATATATGAACCAACCTTGGAACCCATAGGAAACTGCACACCACTAGGCCAAAGTCCATTCCTAATGAACCTATCAGCCATGGAAATCTTCCTCAAAACATCAATAACCAAACCAATAGCCATATCAGCAACATCTTCAGCATAAACTGAGCCAGCATATGTTACAGCAATCCCTTTCCTCTTACACTCCCCCATGTCAATATGTTCCAAACCAGTACTTTCTGTCACAACAATCTTCAACAAAGGAAGCTGAGAGATAATATCCTTCGTAATTGGGGTCAACCCAGAGCAAAAAATTGCCTCCACATTTTGTGCTTCACTTTCAATGAAACTCTCTATAGGCAATGGAGATTCCCATGCCTTTAGAACTTTGAATTTCTTGTGGAACTCTTTTTCATAAAGTTGGAACACAAAAGTTGTCCTCAAGATTAGAACTTGGGGGAGTTCTTTCTCTTGTTGGTTGTTTTGGGTAGGCATTTTCTTGATTCTTTAGTGGTTTTAGATCTTAGAACTACAAAAAGGAAAGAGAAAGAAATGAGGAAATTGAGGTAAAGTTTAAAGAGACAACTCGATAAACTTCAAGTTGTATTTCTCCCCTTAGATGTTGGAAATGGTTGTTATTTATAAGGTGACATTTCGACCCAAGTCGCCAAATATGTGTTATTTCCATTAACCTTCTCAACACAAATGTGACACACTAGACATTTCAATGTGAAATTGTGTGAAGTGCAGAATTTTCCACGAAAATTACGTGTAATTTGGTTGAGGATTATTTATTTATTTATCTTTTCTTCAATTTATGTCTGTGTTTTATTGAAATCGTATTGTATGTTATATTATTTATAATATAACACTAAAATAATATAACACTATATTTCTAATGAACAAGTGCCTTATTTAAATTTCCAATCAATTCATACCATAAATATACCACTTATTATTATTTTTTCTTTAAAAAAAAATTAACAATTAAAGTTTGAATTCTTGATTTGTATCCTTACAACTAAGTGAATCCATAATAATCATTATACAATCAATTCATACCATAAATGTACCACTTATTATTATTTTTTCATTAAAAAAAATTAACAATTAATGTTTGAACTCTTCATTCGTATCCTTACAACTAAGTAAATCCATAATAATCATTATACTCCACCTCAAATGTACCACTTATTATGTGATCATAAACAAATGTAATAAAAACTATCATTGTATATAATAAAATGTAAATGATATGATAGGTGGAGTAATATATTATAGCATATGCGCGGCTGCTAAAGACCTATATATGAGCAGTAGATTTGTTCGTGCAGTTTGGTGAAAAATAGAAGCCTTTCTTATTTAGGTATCCACCTGCCAGTCAACATTTCCACCAAGTAGATGCATGCATTATTGTTATTTTCATGACTCAAACATGCCAAGTACGTCTTTGCCCTTTAACTTTTGATTCCTTACCTTAATTACCCATTTCTTTTTTATGATGGAAAAATGATTTAATAATGATGACCACATTCCAATTGCAACTATATAGGAGTATATATTTCTGTGGCTTAATTTCTTATTACCCCTAAACTATGCCCTCGAATTTTCAAGCTATTGCCCCCTCATAATTTCCTCATCATCTTATCAATTTGCCCTAATACTATCATCTTGTCAAATTGCTCCGTGAAAATACTTTTGAGAATAAAAGTAATAAAAACTCATTTAATACAAGGATAAAATATAAGTAAAATTATCTTTAATTAAAAACCTCACCCCCATATCCCCTCCCCTACCATCAAACACACCTGCCTCCGACCTCTCCACCACCCCAACCAACCTCCGGCTCCAGTATAACCCCAACCAACGCTTGGGTAACCATTGAAAATCCAAAACCCAAACACAACCAAAACACCAAAAAGAACAAACTTTAAACACCAAAATCCAAAACCAAACCTACCCAAATCGTCCAGTTTTCCAAGCCTGGCACGTGGCAAGCTTTGCCGGCAACAACTACTCCTTGGGGTAAGCATGCTAATCGAGGCACGTCTGCATTTTGGATTAATTCTTTCAAAATATTTGTGTCTCACGGATCCTCTAATCCAACTTTTGACCAAAATCATTCAGAAGGATTGAGGAAGAGAATGACGATTCTTCCATTTTGACTTTTCTGATTTTGATTTTTTTTTTGTTTATTTTGACTTTTTGGTGATTTGGTTGAATGATGAGAGAATTAAAGTAAACAATGTATCAGAGATTTAGAATGTGGAATGATTTTAGGACACATTTGAAAGCGTGAGGTTGTCAGCGATTGAGATCAAGAGGGGGGCGGTATGTAAGTGGGGGGGAGCGATCATTTGGTTTAAAAGATAAGCAAGGGGCGGATATAGTGGTGGTGGTAAGGTTTTTAATTAAGTATGATTTTATTTAGTATTTTGGCTATAATTAAAATAAATACAGAGTACAAATATTTAGTTATATTCACGGGGGCGACAGCTTCAAGCGATGCGCGATGGAGCAAATACGATTTAGGGGTAGGTTTGGGAGCAGTGGGCGGGCTTCGAGTTGGGAAGCGGTGAATTTAATTTTTGTTTTATTTTTTTTAAGAATTACAAAATAAAGAAGATTAAGGTTTTACAAATTAATAAAGATGCCCACATGTTATGTTATTTCAAAATATACCATGAAAATCTAATACATGTATAATTCCTATTTTACCCTTGTGTTAAATGAGTTTTTATTAATTTTATTGTCAAAAAGTGTTTTCAGGGGGTAATTTGACAAGATGATAGTATTAGAGGGTAAATTGACAAGATGAAAGTATGAGGGGGCAACTTGAAAAATCGGATATAGTTTAGGGAGCAATAAGAAATTAAGTTTATTTCTGTCATAATAATTGGTCACGCGAAATGTTTTCTTTGAACACCAGTTTCATAAAGGTTTCCTTTCTTTCAAAATACCAAATTGTTGAGTCCAATCATTTATAATAATAACTCATCAAATAAAGTTATTGGAAATAATAAAACGGAAAATCATGACATAAATTTTAAACAATACTCCTTCCAATTCAAAATAATTGACTTTCTCACATATCGAAATAAATCTTTAATTTTCAATTACACTTTAATTATATTATTAAAAAAATTAAAAAATTAATATTATGAAAGTATTTTAAAAGACGAATCCAATTATGTAAATTTTATATTTTTTAAAAATAATTAATAATTGATAATTAAAGTTCATTTTAAAAAAAGTCAAACGTCAATTATTTTAAATTGGATGGAGTAATACGTAGTTACTTACGACCTCTAGAATACAGAGTGGAGCCATGAATTAATTTCAGTCCTGATTAAATAGAAAACAAATTAGGCCGAACCAAATAAATAAATAGAAATTCTAAATTACGGGTTCAAATAAGAAAAACTATTTTCTAATTAAAGGGCTAATTCATAGATTTCGGATGGACCTTAATTACAATGGAGATTTATAAATTTTATTGGGCATATGATATAAATATAATGTATAAGTTTTTTGAAAGTCAAAGGCAAATTTATAATTTTTAAACGAGCTTAAGCTGGTATGGCCGTTGTCTGCCTTCTATATACGGTTAAAAATTTAAAAGAAATAATTAACTAATTACTATGTATACTTTACAGAAATAATTTATTAATTCACATTTTAATTGATTTTTTGTATTTGATTCATTATTGCTTTACTTCATATTATTGGTTTATTTTTTTTAAGTTAAACCCTCGCCTGGGGCTTTCGTGTTAATTAAAATAAAAATTGTTAATACATCGTCATTGGGTAAAACCCACAAAAGCAAAATAAAAACCTTAGATAGTAGCTATAGAAAAACCTTAGATCGTAGCTAAAGGTAGGGCGGGGCTCAATCGCCAAAAACATGAGCCGAAAAAATAAAAAGCACCATACAAAATAAAAATAACACCCACAAGCGGGTGACCTTCAAAACGGCAACCTCGCAAAATGTAACAACATAAGCAATATACCAAGTCAATGGCGCATATATGAACACCCCTACCTCAAGAGCCATGTGAATCTTGCTTACCATCCACCCTGCACGCCAGAGAGAGCTGCCTCGGGACAAAGGCCGCTTAGCCACCCAACTCCGCCTAGTTTGTTCACGCTAACTCATGAGTCACCCGACCGCTAACCCGGAATAAAGAGATAACCTCGACCATCAAAATTATGTCTAAGCCAATGAGCTTTCCGAGTACGCAAAGATCCGAGAAAGAAAGCAAGGAACTGCTTCCACTGAAGATCCATGGCCAAATGATACAACATTCTAAAATATGATAGGCCGCAAGCAGCTTTCCGCAAGATCCAAAGCAGAGGAGGCGGGCAAACAGAAGGCCACAACCATAACAATACACCCCTGAGCATCCCGAATAATACCACCAAGGCCCCCCCAAGCATCTTTAAAAGCACCATCAATATTCAGTTTATAATGACCACTCGGAGGATTAATCCACAACAATTTCATCGGCTTCCTCGGGCGCGGCTTGAGAGGATGAACATTGAACAAGGCAGCCACCCCGAGGTCCCCCTTCCAAAGGTTTATAATCGTGATCATACCCGTAACTAGACAACGATAGCAAGGCAATGGTTAACGGTTGGATAATCCCATGAAAGCAATACCGTTGCTCACCATGCTTAGCCTTATTACGCCAAACCCATGTAAATCTTAATTTGAGAATTAAATGGCACGAATACCTGGTATCATGACCCCTTCCTTTAAAAACAGAAGACTCCAAGCTTTAAAAACCAGATGAATATGAGCAAAACTCTACCAGAACTCCAAAAATCCCAAAGATAAATTTATCCTTTAATTCGAATAGCAATCGGATTAAGTAGAAAAGACGTGATTGCGCTCTCTAACACTGCGGCAACATCGATAATTGTGAGGCAAATCAATGCTCCTATGTATGGAGGAGAGCCGGCTAGGCCAACTTTTGAAGACATCACTATACCAAGCAGAAAGACATCTTCTTAGGAATAGTAGTAGGCCTGTATAACGGAGTAGATAGGGGGACGACAATGAAAGGAGTCCTGATCTCATCATAAGCATTCAGAAAACCTAAGTCGCTATCATTGAAAGCCTAACAAGTAGAATATCAATGTAATTAGAATCAATGTGGAACCGGTGTATCTCCGCCTCCGGGATCGTGAGAGAGGCCCACCACCCGGTCAAGGCTCCAAGCCCTACTCAATCCACAGTAAATCTTTAACACTATCTTCGCCTCCGAATTCATCAATTCAAGAGGGACCTCAAGGGAAGCCAAGAGTCGACCTTAAGCTACAATCCCCAGCCCACCAAGCCGCCAATGTAAATGCTCACTTTGCCTCCCCCGACATCAACTGCCGCTTCCAACACGAGTGCGGTGAACCTTGGCGTGCAGAGGATGGGCACTTCTACAGTATTTAGCCAGCATGAACTTACTCCACAAAGTGCTCCCCGCCCGCAACCTGAACCAAGTCTTATACATGCAAGCATCCGAGATGTCCTCGAACGAGCGAAAATTCAACCCCCCTTCGGCAACAGGACGACAGAGCTGGCCCCAACGACACCAAGTGACATCCCCCCAAAGGAATTTATTCAACATGATTTCCACTTTCTCCCGAACCGTAGAAGGCATCTTCATAGCT
Organism: Lithospermum erythrorhizon; assembly: GCA_019722365.1. Classification (NCBI taxonomy): domain Eukaryota; kingdom Viridiplantae; phylum Streptophyta; class Magnoliopsida; order Boraginales; family Boraginaceae; genus Lithospermum; species Lithospermum erythrorhizon. The sequence continues at coordinate 10,290 of JADFUC010000462.1, read as the reverse complement.
TGAATAAAATAGAGGGGGAAGGTAGAAAGGACCGACTGAATAAGAGTGATTTTACCTCTAAAAAGAAAAGACTATTATGCGCCCCAAGAGGAAACTGTGGTTAATTTTATCCGTAAGCCGTAGTCAAACAAGAAACACTGCTTTTTACCCTTGAAGATCTAACACCGTATAAGTAAAAGTTAAGGATTCCTTGAACCCGCCTCAAACCACACCGACCCGGTCACCGAAGCCATTCTGAGACAATGCACCTAACTCTTTGATTTATTAATCTACCCGCCTTTGGCTGCATTGATAATGATCTAAGAAACCCATGATCTGATCAAGAGAAGACTTTAACCCATTGCGTAACAAAGAAGCGCCTACCAGCGGGGCGCCAAAGACTTTAACAGTGAATATCAAGTAACGGTAGTTAAAATCAAGATGAGTAGTTCAATGTCGAGGCCCCCTCGAAGGTATTCCTCGGGCAATGATAAATAAGGAAAGCGTGAGAGCGGTCCCTCCGGACGAACCCCCCTTGGCGGACTTGAAATACCCCGTCAACTCACCATTCAGCATAATCGAGAACCAGGCATTCCCCACACAAGCCATGATCCTATCAATCCAAGCATCCGCAAAACCAAACTTACGGAGGATTAAAGTTGCCTTTAAGTTCCAAGATAACAGTCGCTAGGCCTTAGTCAATATATCCAGCCAGACATTACCCCGCCTTTCCATTGTCAATGTGACAACTAACTCACAAAGAATATTATCCTGAATAAGTCTTCGCTTACTACCTAACCCCGTCTAAAAATTGAAATAATCTTAGGTGAGAAGAGAAAGAGTCCGGAGTTCGTGATTTTGGTGATACCCTGTTGGTGAAGCTGCATAAAACCGATAGACGAAAAGTTACCTGCAGTTTGCACCATCACATTGAACTGCATGGAATAACAAGAGAAGCCGATACTTTATGGTGCCGCAACACCGTGAGAAGAAATAGCAAACAAATAAGAAGACATCCTCCCAGATTAGAGCCCGTGAACGGCGTGGAGGAAGACCAATATAAATCCATCCGACTTAAATACTATCTTTGTCCAAAGAGAAAACCACCTCCTTTACTTCATCCCTCAAGGTAAAGCAAGCGGAAGGCAATATCCTCCGTGATGCGGAAGAACACAAATTCTATGAGATCCCCCTCAACCGGAGAGGCAGTGTTAGATTGGAAAGTAGACTTGAAGTGATTGACAACCGAATCCGCCAAAAGCTTACGATCACTGACCCAATCCCCATCAATAAGAGTACCAGTAATGGACTGTTTACGACGCATCGCTAAACCCAGAACGGGTATTAAGGTCCCCCCCTTAATCCCAAATGAATACCACTTTTCTGTTGCCAGTAAGCCTCCTCCATAGCCAAATAACGCAGGTGATCAGCTTTAGCTTTCTCGGCTGCATTGGCTCCTATCGACGGGGCAACCCGTGGCTTTTCCCAAAGATACTTTAAATCATCACCCGCCTTCCGCACTCTCAACCAAATATGGAAAACATTCCCAAACACCCCTGATTCCATACACGAAGGCAAGATTTGGCATTTAAGTTTGCGGCAAGAATATGAAGGACACCCATACACCGGACCGAATTGTGATTTCTCAAATAGATAACAAATCATTATAAAAACCACGTCTTAAAAAACGGAAAGCAGCCTCTAGGAACACCCTCGCTATACGGAAATCAACAAGAAGAGGGCAATGATCGTAAATCCCCGCTTTAGCCAAGTGCCGGATATTCAAAGCAAAGAACCGATCCAAAAGAAGCCTGACAGGCCAACCCTCGTCTAACCTCGGGAAATGGGCCCCATTAGTCCAAGTATATTTGGATCCCACAAAGCCTCGTGATCCAAAAAGATAAGAACTAAGACATTGAGAGAAATCCGACATGGAAACATCATCAGGGGCGTTACCCCCGAGCCTCTCATCCCCACTGACGATGCATTGAGATCACACAAGCCAGGAAGTGGTATTTTGAGCATAGCGCCGAATGTCCGCCCAAAGATTGCGACGCCGTGAACATTACAAGTCGCGATAAAACTACAAGAATAAAAGGAAGTCTTTAAGGAAAGATTATGAACCACCTTCAAATGAACATGTTGGATTTATAGTTCCGCGTAACGGTAACCTCAAACACGTAGTTCCAAATAACCAAATATGTTCCTAAATACTACGCTGTAAAACAATGATCAAAGTTGAACTTCTTTTACGAGGGCTGTCAATCTTGTCGCTATGCCGATCTTAGGCTCTCGCACCAAGAAATCAAATTTATGGGTTCTTTGAGGTTTTGGATTCTCCTCGCAGGCCTGGATACTGTTACCAACCCCCTCGTGTTCCAGCAAGATAAAATTTTAGACGCTACGAGGAACGGGATCAAGAGATTTATCAATAAAACAAGCGACCCGGGGACGCCATCAAGGCCATGATTAGCGACGGGGGCAACATCTTCAGATGCTTGTTGTTATCGGAATCTTTTAGATCGAGGGAGAAGTAGGGGCACTCTCCACATGGTAGGCTTCCACACTTCCTCGAGGTCAATACCGTGAATCTCTAATTTTCGTGTCTCCGTGACAACAACTAACTCCCCATTATCAAGGAACCTCGTAACTGTGCATGTCAACCCCAACATCTTCGTGGTTGGCTCACCAGGATCGTATGGGAAGTTAAGCACTATTGGTATTCACAAAGGCCCTAATGAAAGCTGCTCATCGGGCTGGTGTCACCGGTCAACAAAAGTGAAGGAATGGATTTTTGGTGAGAATTTCACCGGGCCGGAGTTTTCTTGATTAAGTCTTTCTATCCAAACGAATGACAAAGGTAAGATGGAGACGCAGCCTGCTTCCGCGCGAACGCCGTAATCTTAGAAAGAGTACAACCCCAAAGCCGCCCCACCCCTTCTCGAAAACTCCTAAACCCGCCGATAATGTCGCCCACTTCTACTGCCTTAAGAATAATGATGATTTTGTGAAGTTTCCTAGGTCAGTCCGTACCGCAATGGTATCAACGCTGTGGTTGGGATCATAACCTATATACTAACACGCTTTGAATCCAACTTTCCAATTATATATATAAAATATCATAAACATCATCTTTAGATTAAGACAACGTCGGTTTATAATTTTATACCTAATGTCCTCGCTCAAAAGTTATCTCAACCATTATCCAACCTAACTTTTAACCTTAAAGGATGTATACCCATTAATACCAACCTGTGGATCCACAAGAAAATCTGAAAAATATTATCAATAATCAACCAAAACCTAATTCGACATAATTTCGCTTTCAAGGCAATATCTAGTAACAACCAACCAATAAACGGTCATAAAACGTATTATACAACACCATAGAACTTTAAACAACATGTCAAGCATATAATACAAAGTCTCAATAAGGCACCATCATCCGTATTAAAATCACAGAGACTCAACAATCCATTATAACTCTAGTCATCAACCCATCTATCTCATATCTCCACAACTATACTAACCTCTAATGCGCATATGCTCAATCCGGGCTTTTACCCGCAGGAATGGACCAATCGCTGATAAACACTGCTCTTATACCGTAGTATAAGGCCAACACCAACAATGCACACAGCAAAGTGATAATAGATCTCACACTGCACTTATACCAAAGTATAAGGCCAACACCGACAATGCACATAGCAAAGTGATAATAGATCTCACTGCACTTATACCGAAGTATAAGGCCAACACCGACAATGCACATAGTGTTGATATTAGATCTTCACATTGCACTTATACCGGCATAAGGCCAACACCGAAGGCAATGCACATAGCAAAGCGATAATAGATTCTGGCTAATCGCACTTATACCGAAATATAAGGCCAACACCGATAATACACATAGCAAAGTGATAATAGATCTCACACCGCACTTATACTCGTAGTGGCGGGCGCTACCGGGGCCGGCCACATATCTCCGCAAGGAAGGAGAGTCACCTAACCCCTAATCAACATTCCAACTATGTGGTCATATCCTAATACTCAAGTCACCTCCAAAGTCACGCATACCCAACCAACACCTCCCAACAACTAACTATCACTCTTCTCTCAAACAATATCAAAGCACACGCCTAATACATCTCACAATCATAAATTAATCACAACCGCCGACCAGGCCACAGAAATACAATAGTGCCGACAAGGCCACATAAATACAACAAAGGCCGATACAAGGCTACGTAAATTTAAATGCCGACAAGGCCACAGAACACAAGAAACATAAGTTGAGAGTTCAAGCTATTACTTACCTCAAGCAAATCTTCAACGCCACAGAAATACAATCGCATAATCATATCATGGCTCACACAAATGAATCACACATAATCATACAACAATTACATGTATACCATTCTCACATAATCATACCACAATGACATGTATACCATTCTCACATAATCATACCACAATAATACATAATCATACCACAACGACATGTTCACAATTTAAAGTAAGTACGTTAGCGGCACCTGAGAGCAAGTACTTGTATCCGCCCCAGTCGGCCGCCTGAGGTTAAGGTCATCAACAACTGCATACCGTAGTCACCGATCGGTCGGATGACAACATAAAAAGACTCTACTTTAACATTAATAATAAAAATACACTTTTGTCCATCGTGGGTGAACTAACAATACATCAGCACAAGAATCTATCACCAACGAAACTTACATCAACCTCAAAATACAACCATACAATACGCACATAATTCCACAATACAAATATATTATACTAATCTCTCTCAATATACAAGTCGTTTGAATGCTAGGAAAACATAACAAAGCAGTGAAAAGGATCATGGAGGATCTCTGCCACTTCGCCTCACCTACAATCTTCAATCCATGTTCTCTATCAATGCAACTTCAAACCAGCATAAAATGCTCACCCATAGAGAATTTGGAGTCGCATTTATTGCTTCTGTTTTTAACACAAATACCACATTGATCCCATCACATATATATTCATTCTTATATATATAACATACGATACATAGCATTTAACTAGGCCACACAATAAATAATAGTCCACAACTCATAGAATCCTCTCTTTATACGATGTTACATAATACTATACACATTAGTTTATAATTATAAATAACGATATACATTTAAGGAAAACCTGCTCCCCTCAACACACAAGATAATCAAAGTCATCAAACGAGGAATCCACCCTCCACAAATAGGCAAAATGTATTTATGAATCCACCTCCCAATAATACACATACGAGGAATCCACCTCCAAGTAATACACATATGAGGAATCCACCTCCAAATAATAACACATATGAGGAATCCACCCTCCAAATAATCGATGAGGCCTCCACCTCCATCCTCAATGGCATCGAGGCTACACCCCCTCAATGTGCATATCATACCAAACCTCCGAATCCACGCAGCCTACCCAATACGCAATATGCACACCACGCCCAAACCTTCCTGGCCGGGGTCACCACTGCTCAGAAATAACACACAAAGTAACCAAAATACATCGCCAAGTACACACATCACACAACCACATACACATCACAAGCAATAATACAAAGACACGTGACATACCCACAATCTCATAGCATGAATCATATTCACAACTATCCCATGATATAAATCATAATCACTAATATCTCATGATATGAATCATAATCTCAATTATCTCATAATATAACTCATAATTATCTCATAATATCAATCAAAATCTCAATTATTTCATAACATGGATCATAAATCACAATTTCCACATAATATCAATCATAGTCACACAATACACATATCAAAATAGTCCCAAGACAACACATGCAAAATATATAACATATTATATATGAAAGGTCCCCTATCGTGACATTTGTACTACCTCGATCCCAAAAAGAATAATGCTAACTCTGTGCTAGCCTCCCCTCGTGGCAGGCCCAAGCTCAACTCATATTCAAAGAAGTTATAAGACATAACACATTCTCAGAATAACCTCTCTTAACATCTATTTAAACCCCGAGTATTATACCACGTCTCACAATTCAATTTAACCTTTTAGTAATCATCCTATCCCCAAAATTAGTATACACTTCTAAATTCCAACTTAACTACATTCAATTTACCGACTTCATAACTCCCAATATTCGGTCATCACTTTATTATCCCAACAATAACACGTTAGTCACATTCCAATCAATCCAACAATCAATCGCCAACTAATTAACCCATTATAATCAACCTTTAGTTCAAAAGCCCAATTACTACTCAACTTGGAATAACCTAACTCAACAATATCCTCTACCAATCAACCTCAAAACATCCAAATTATACTCCAAAACAACTATATTAAAGTTCCATAACATCATCGTACAATTTAAAGAAACTTAGAAAAAGTCAACCGATCCAATCAATACACTTCAACCCCTAAAATCAAGTATAATCACTACCACTCACATATTTCAAGCTTAGAGAATACTTCTATAACATTTCAACCTTTAAAAACTCAATTCCTCAAAAGTCAATAAAAGTCAACTCCATCAATTTCATAACATTTCAACCTCCAAAATCGATTGTCATAACTCTCCAATCATGTAAATCTTAAGCCTAGATTCCATCCATATGTATCATTTCTAAGTCCCAAAATCATGGTCACAAAATCCAATAAAGTCAACTCTTCAAAACTCAAGAAATATCTCAAAAAAAGATTTGATCTTTCTTATCTAGACATGATGAGATTATGAGGAGAAGCAAATCCACCACTTTGTCCTTGAGTTTGCCGTGACAATCAATTAGAGAAATGGAAGAAAATTTCATGGGGGGAAAGAGGAATCTTCTGCCAAAGAGGGGAAGCGAAATAGGGGAAATCATTTTATGACGGAGATAGCTGTGGTATATGGGATATTTAGAAGGAAAAATTACGCTCCGCTCGTTTCCTCGCTAATTTCTCCACTTCCCGTACTTAAATCCTCAATGAAACCGATTCCAAATGTAAAATCTTCATGACATAAACTACTACTCATATAATACTAATCTCGGCACATCGATTTTGTATTCCAAATCATTTATACTATCTCCTCCGGATCCCAATTACAAACCGAATATACCACTAATCGACCGACGGTTGAATTCTCCAAGACTCAACTTCAAAAATTTTTGTAATTTCACCCCAAAATACCCACAGAAACTAAGTATACTATTAACATAATATCGCAAGGAACGTAAGACGTATTCTACTAATTTAATAAATAAAATTCTCGTTTCTAAATTTACTTATGACCCGATTTTTCTTATCGCCCTAACTCGCCTTTCAATATGCCTATTACCGAATATCATGACATCTTGTCACCCAATCACATTCTCCCAACATAGTCATTGACTTCAGAGATCGCGTACTACCTCGTAAATACATTCGCAACATACCCTGAATATTACTTACTGCCACTGGATATTATAAAATCTAAGCATATCATAATCATCGCACGTCCTACAGCCCAACTACGATATACGTCCTCTCATATCTCATATTACACCAACAACCATCAACTCATATTTTATCATGTTATCAATATCCATATCACCGATATCACCAGATCCGGGCCATAATTGCAGGTCAATATATCACATGTTATTGATCATCGCATTCATTAATGTGCAAGTAAATTCTCTTATCAAAAACCCACTCATCAAATTGTTTATCGCAGCCTTTATCTTGGCATCGATACGCAAATACACCCAAGATTTCCCAGCATACAACTAATGTGTAACACATCACCAATACCCCATCATTCCTTAATACTCCCACACATATCTTTTTAAACACCACTTCATAAAAAGATAGCTTCTTCATATCCACCTTAACAAATCTCGCATTATTATTAGTCTACGCATGTATATAGCATCACATCGCTACCTTTATCAATACATTATCACCATACACTTCATATAATGCTTCATTTACCATTCTCATACCATCATGATTTCTTATCATCGATAGGTCAATGTCGTGTTTTCCCTTTGCACCTGCCATTTTATTTATATCAACATCATGTCATACCATAACATCTTAACCATAAAGCTATCATTATCTCAATTTCACTATAGCATATATACCCTAGGTTCACTGTTAACATCATATATCTCCAGTCTTACTACGATTTATCAACATCCGATTTCCCACATGATAATTCCAACAACATGTGTATATATATGTCATCCATGCTACAATGTCAACCGATCATTCACACCACCTGCTTGATAACCCCTTATCATAACAACTTATTACTAGCTCCAATAGCTATCAATATCCCTTTTTACGCATAATCTCACCCTGTCTCGCTTTCTAGTCTAATTGAAAATTTCAATCTTACCATATTCCTCTTCACATCACACTTCATTCTCGAACTTTCATACCGCTAGCATCGCACGTGTTTCTACCCAAAATAGTTAGACATTACCGGGGCCACCGACTTCCTACATCTTTTAGACCTCCTTCTCCCGTGATAGTACTCTTTATGAATCCTCATTCCTCGCTCAATTTAGCTATATTATAGTATTCACCCAATGCCATTCCTTCATTAATTTAACATATCGGTGTTATTTCTAGTTGTAGTCATATCGAGTTTCATTCTTCCCTCAGAATTCCTCATCCCTCATCAGGGTCATTTTTCCTTTCCTCCCGTCTCATTTCAGCAATATTAGAATTCAACATTTCTTCAATAGCTTCCGGTGGTACCATCCTAACACTGGCTTGGAAATTATTATTACCGTGAGCAACTTTCCTTTTAGTTAAATTATCATCTCTGTTAACTCAGCTCTTACACCTCAATAAGTCTTATATCCTCATACAATAGTCACTACTTTCCGATAACATCTTTATACGGGATCAACACATAACATTCTCACCTATTCGTCCTTGAATTCATGAATTCCACTGTTGTATTCTAATTGACATCTGACCTCGCTTTATCATTAATAGCCACAAATGACGTTTAACATCTTGACTCACGTCCTCATGACCATTACAAAATCCACATAATCTTATAATTGCTCCACATAAACCTTGTACCACACTTCACATAATGATTCGACCTTACAGGAAAACTTGTAAATCTACTCAGAATAATTCAATTATTATCCTTATTAAGCATTTCTCCAAATTCAAAGATCTAGAATCACGAGTATAAATTTTTTCAAGATCCTCTAGAGTTAGGGTCAATGACCTCTCTCTTCCTCTCATGATACAATTATTCTCAAGTCACGATACACCTCAAAACTACTAAGTCTCACAAAGATACCCCATGATGAGCTTCATTCCCACAACTATGCTCCTTCGAATGGTTGCACATGTATATTCTACCACAATTTGTTAATACTCCATTGTCCCTTTAACGATTTGTCAACCTTCATCTACACCTCAAGAGTCCATTAATTCAAATCCTTAGAACTAACATTAGCTTGACATCACCATCATTAGTTCCCATCATACTATCCTCCCTTAAACAACAATTTCCATTTATGACCCGATACAATCCATCATATTTCTCTTATGGAGCGAGGATCCCAAGATTCATTGATATTCTCTGCTACTAATTTATCGCTTGTCCAACCTCCTCGAGCGAAGCCGGTATTTCAAATCTTATAATTTACGAACAATTCCGCTTATAACCTCAACTTATCCTTCAAAAAATTTATCCTCAACCTTTGAATCGAACACTACCCGCTATCACCGTCTTGGAAACAAAGATAATATCCAAAACATTTTACTCCTCTTATCACCTTCAATGTCGCAGCCCTCTATTCCCGATTTAAGAAACCAAACTGCATCTTTGGTTCATTTAACCTTTAACCTTCTTAACCATCTATTCATACTGCCTCTAACCATAAGGCAAATTCTATGAGATTCACCTCTTATAACTCCACTTAACTCATCTTAACCAAAAATTCAAATTTTCCCCAAATAAACTTTCTTCGTTTATATATATAATTACATACAATATACTCAAGTCTTCGAAGAAATTATCATTCCTTTCTCATGTCTTTTCCTTGAATACTCGAACAACTAAATTGCAATTCATTAATTAAATCTTTTGATGTTCAACTATTATTACCAAATTTATATCTTAATTTCATACTTTCTCCCTTCACTCCGCTACCTGCTATAACTCCACGTATCCTACACTCAAAGATAACATATACTCCTACATATCATAACTTCCTATGGTTCTATTCCGTGCTTCACGCTTCATCATATTGAGTAATACGTAACTGAACGAAGCATACCGAT